>OMLI01005394.1:2611-13509 GCA_900302605.1 Rondeletia loricata
AAAAAAAAAAAAAAAAAAAAAAAAATAAAAATATAAAAAAAAAAAAAAAAAAAAAAAAAAGATAGATAGATGGATAGATGGATAGATGATAGATAGATAGATAGATAGATAGATAGATAGATAGATAGATAGATAGATAGATAGATGCCTTTGCATTTGAAATAAGGACAGGCTTAAAGTTATATCAAGATTGCCTATCTGATAAAAAGTGGAAAATGACCCCGGACACCCAAAATGACTTAGTTGGCCTTTATGCCTTATGCCTCATCCGTATGCATTTGCATGTGTATCTGTCTCTGTGTGTCTGTATTGGTGTGTATGAATGTGACACCATCAGCTCTTCCTGTTAAATCCCTCAAGATTCAGTTGGCAGTCTAGTCATGTAACAGTGGGCGTCATCTTTGTGCTGACAAGGAATTAGACACAGGTTTGCTACTTCAGCATGGCAGCTTGAAACAAAGCAAAGCGATGGAATTTATCCATGTTTTCCGTTTCATATTCCCTTCTGTAAAATTAACGTAACTCTGAATTTACAGAGAAAAACATGCTTTTTTTTATCCATCTTTAAAGGACAATGCCAAGTGTGATTAGATTTTTTGCTTTTGCATTTCACTTTCAACTGTACTGAACTGTGGTACGGTTCGCATCAGTGAGAACGTAGTCCGTACTCATTCAGGAATAAAAACGAGTGCATGCGCATCTGCAACATGACTGCATGTGAGGCACACAGGCTCTGACTGTCGCTGACTGTTGTGCATATTTTGGTAGTGACACCAAATAAACAAAATCATTGCAAAGAACGAGGCGCACATTGTTCTCCATTTGTGGCATTTTCATTGATAAAGTGCATCGGACGGACTCACGTTGATGACGAATGTTTTACGCAAACGTACCGCGGTTCGGCAGAATTATAACACAGTGTGAAACCAGACCAGCGATTATGAATGTGTTTATGTTAGAAGTCTGCTAGCCGACCCGAGAATGACAGGACCTGCAGCTATTGGCAGATAAGGGCCAATAAACGGATCGGGCTCGGGTAAGGCTCGTGTCTCATTTTTACAAGTTAAATATTGGTCCATGTGTACTGTTAGTTTTTTTGCAGTTGATATTCACGTAAACATCACATAAACTCGATTGAGTGTCTGCCTATGCACTTGCATATTACGGATAGGCATGTAATCCTGTTTATTTATTCATTCCGTTTTTGCAATTCCAAGTATATGTGTGTGTGTGTGCGGGTTCGGGCTCGAGCTGGGTTTCAGCAGCTGTCAGGCTTGGTGCGGGTTCGGCCTGAACGTCGTGGCTAGGCAATTTCAGGCCTGGGCAGAGTTTATGTACTTTGTATCTCAATTTACAATTTAGGCATTAACCCTTATCCAGAGCAACTTACAATTAGTGCAACAGTAAAATAAGTGAACATTCCTCAAGCATCAACAGCCAGATAATTCAGTGCCATGAAAACAAAAAGTGCCACAACATTAAACAAGAAAAGTAAAGCAAAAACATAATTCCTATCAGCAGTTATGTTAAGACATATAAACGTGTGTGTTGGGGGACACAAACCCTGGCTCAGGTAAGGGGAACCAAGTAGGGGGGGTAAAGGGAGGCAGGATACAAACCCTGGTTCGGGTAAGGGGTCAGGGTTCTACTCACAACCCGGTCCGCGCTAAATTCATAATGCTCTCGTGTCGCTCCCCGCTTCTTGATGCTCTGTTCAGCTCACCTTGTTCTGCGCTCCGCGCTCCATCCAAAGTGTCCCTTCTCCGCTCCTTGCTCTGCTCTCGCTAAGCTCACAACTAGCCTATATGGCCAGAAAGGTTAAATAACCTGTTACAAAAACCTGCCGTTTCAAAACCATAGACGGCAGGACGCACAATGCGATGGCTCTGATAAAATCTGTGTAGGCTGTAATTGTGTACGTTTTGTCTGTTTGCTAAACAAAGTACTTTGCAATCTCCATGGCTGCTGACCGGACAGACATAAGGCGAAAAGCTAGTAAGCAACTGGTGCCGTGCTGCACCACTGAAAGAGATGCATGCTGGGGCAGGTGCAGTGTTGCCAACTTAGCAACTTTGTTGCTATATTTAGCGAGTATTCAGACCCCTCTAGCATCTCTTTTTCAAAAAAGCGACTAGCGACAAATCTAGCGACTTTTTCTGGTGTTATTGGAGACTTTTGGAGACTCTGACATTAAAGCACGTATCGTTCTTACTCTTCTCAACGAGCAGCGGGTGCTGCCGTGGGCCCCTCCCCCGTCCCAAAGCACTCACAGGCGGCCCACTCCTCGCGCAGCAGTCCCTCCCAGCTGCAGTCAGAGCAGGATATGTTCACCCCTCCGTGTCCAGACTGCAAATGAATCGCGCTAAACTAAAAATCTCTTTTGGGTCACTTTTGCCGGTCTTAAGCCCGGATAAAGGAGTAGGGTTGGAATTGTGACATAAAAAAAAACAACAATCGACAGAAGAAAGTTCATTTGCATTTTTAAACATATTTAGGGTGTTTTTTACTCACCTTTTGTCTCTCCCACGACTTTATTCCTCTCTCCTACAGCATTACAATTACATGCACATGGCCCATTATGCAAATTAGGTGATGACGTCATTTAGCGACTTCTAGCGACTTTGGACAGCCAATAGCTACTTTCCTTACTGAGGAGTTGGCAACACTGGGCAGGTGGACTACACAGTGAGTGTGCATGCTCTGAGATCGTGATGTGAGCGGCCCCACCCGGAGCGACAGAGGGAGAGAAAGCCAATGCTTCGACTTTCTGAAAATCCGGTCCATTAAAACGTTCCCGTACTGCTCCGCGCTCCTTTGATGCTCCTTTCCGCTCACATGTTCTGTACTTCGCGCTCCATTCAAAATGTTACCACTCCTCTCCTCACTCCGCACTGCTCACATGCTCTGGGCTAGGGTGAGGGGCTAGGCAGGGGGACAGGAGGTCAGGGAGCGAGGTGGAGCCTGAAGAGATGGGTTTTCAGTCTGCGATGGAAATGGGGTGTGACTCTGCTGTCCTGGCTGAGGTGGGAAGATCAGTCCACCACTGGGGAGCCAGGGGGGAGAAGAGTCAGTACCGGGCAGAGCGATGGCCAGGTTGTCATAGCCGAGCGCAAGGTGCAGGCTGGAGTGTAGGGTTGAATCATGGTCTGGAGGTATGGGGGTGCTGCGTCCTTGGTCGTCTTGTAGGCTAACATCAGTGTTCTGAATTGGAGGCGAGCAGCAACTGGGAGCCAGTGGAGTGAGGATAGGAGGGGAGTTACGTGGGAGAATTTAGGGAGTTTGAAGACAAGCGATGCAGGGAGGCCAGTGTGGAATGATTCAGGTTACTGTTGAGCTACTGTAGATATCTTTGCTTCTCAGGATCTCTAAGACAGAGTCAGATCAAGATTTGAAAGGACATGAAGCAGAGCCCAATGCAAATAAATATGGCTTTATTATTTATTCTCTAGACTGACTCGGCAGTGCATAGAGTTAAGGTGCATAGGCCTACTGTTATCGTCATAGTTGATGATTATATAGGACTTCTACATTAGTTTCTCATTTTGATGCTCCAGAACTATGCTAGAACAATAGTAAAAAGGAGTTCTGGATTCAACTTTCATTCAGTTTCGGCCACCTGGGACTATAGTCCAACTCATGTTTTTTATAATCCTTCAGCATATCAAAGAATGCTCACAAAAATCTATCAACAAAGCAGGCATAATGCAGACATAATTGCACACAAAATATATGCATTTGAGATAAATTAAAATGTGTTGTGAATATTCAGGAGCTGTACTGATTTATAAATATGGTTTGTTAATCATACCAGAGGCAAGAGTAGCATCCCAAACAACTGTACTTGTGCAACATTTTAAGATAGTTGCAAACACCAAACAAAAATTATGTTCCCTAGGGTTAGACCAATATATCAGTTTGTCGATATATCAAGCCGATATTGGCTTTTTATAAAAAATCTGATATTGACCAGTGTCGTCCACCTCTGATAGGATGGGTATGATGTAGTTATTTACATATTAATTGTAGAATTGATCAGTATTACACTGGTTGTCCGTGGGAAGCTCCTGACCTGAATTGATTCTAATGAGACATTTTGATCGGATTTCACACAGGTATGCATGAATATGTTTATTATTATTGTTATCGTAATTATCCTGGGTTTTAGTGGAGAGTTTTAGTGTCCCACTGTGTAAATGCTGTTTCAGATGCTTTTTGGGTGAAACACTGAATACGTAGAATTTTGGCGGGCATGGACATTTTCAAATTTAAAGATATTGAATATTGGCAGAAAACGTCTATCAACAACTCAAAAATCCATATCGGTCCAACCCTAGTTCCAACACTCTCCTAACTAATGATTAATTCCTTTTATCTTAAAGGAATACACCAAGTTCTTGGGAGATTGTCAACTTACCTGTTAAGCTCAGGTACTCCATGCTAACACTTCAGCATACTCTATGTTGAGTGATAGTAGGCCTAGCATTATCTCAAAAGTGAGAAAATGAGAACTTGTAGCAGCTTTAAAAATAAATGGTAAGTAATTTTAAATGATATGTGGCTAAGTCTGACAGTTTTGTTTGGGAGATTGGTCAAATTCACACAAATATACTGTTTTGAACTAGCAGTAACTACTTTTCCTGTTTCCATAAGAAGTGAAGGTGGTGAGTGATAGACTGTACATCTAAAAATCACTGCACAGTGGATGAATACGTGGTTGCTCACCTGAAATAGTTCCAAAAATAAACCTGGCTACATCAGATATATTGAGCTAATGATATTTCATTTTTAAAATGTATGAATCTATAGGCCATAAAATAAAAAACACCAACAACTTTTTATAATTAAAAGGTCAGTCATCTTACTTTGGATAATGCCACTCCACATACTGTATGCTAAAGTGTTAGCGTGGAGCACCAGAGCCAATGATCTACCAGGGACACATGGATGATTTTGGTGTCAACGTTCTCATCAATTGACAGGTAAGTTGACCAATGGGACAATCTCCCAAAAACCTGGTGTATTCCTTTAAGCATCCACAAAGGCCACAACAACTAAACTCTGTGGAAATTATGGCTTGGTCCAGTAACACCATGACCACATTGTTCCATGACACAGTTGGGGCTCTCATTACTACAGTAACAGCCATAACAGATATTTTGGGCCTGGGCCAGGCTGACATGCTACTGTTTAGTAAACTGGCCCAGATACTCATTCATCAAATACTAATTTGCAGAGGGATGACATTTGCGTCACAAAGGAAAAAATTCACCCTGAGAAGTACTGGAAGTTGTAGCTACAGTTAGTCTTGTTACCTTCTTTCTACATTGTCAGATAGCAGCAGTGCAGTAGTTTACCATAAATACTTTGAAAACTGGAGGTATCATGTATCTTCAAATTGTAGATCCTGTTTACAAATTGCCCCATAAGGAAATGTCCTGTCCCTTAAATAGATATTCTCAAATCCCAGTAGTACAAAATTATTATTATTGAATTATTATTATTATTAGTAGTAGTAGTACGGTAATAGTAGTAATAGTATCCTGGGTTTCAATGGAGAGTTTTAGTGTCTCATGGTCTAAATGCTGTCTCAGAGGATTTTCCACCCTGCAAGAATAAAATTCAGGAGGAAAAACACTAAATACATGGTTAAATTTAAAGATATTGAATGTCGGCACAAAATACCGGCTATTACCAGCATCAATCCAAAAATATCAGTATTGGTATCGGGTTAATATTCACGTTTTTGAATGGACCTTATTTGGTCATTATTTACACCTGTAAGCGTCTTAACCTTCCCAAAAGGTATCCCTTGTATTGGGACAGTCAGACATGCAAAGGTTACACAGAATCAGAGATTGTGGTGTTAGAAACAGTTCAAGTGATCTGGGGTGGTGCCGGTCCATGCTGGTTGTACTGGTTCAGCTCCTCAGGCAGGGCGGGGCAGCCTCAGGATGGGTGGGAGAAGCAGGCGGGGTCAGCCGGGCAAACGACATTTGACTTTGGGCCGGTCCAATAGAAGCCTTCCTGACAACAGTGCTGCACCAATGAAAAGGGGAAGATACAGTCAGGTGGATAAGTGGATATTCATAACACTACAGTGGTCAAAAGTCTGCACACCTTTTCAAATTCAAATTCAATTCAAATGTTTAGTGTTTATTGCATTGAGGCCCTATAATAACTGATAATGGAACAACTGATAATGTAATAATTGGTCAAAATGTCCCTCTAAGGCCGTGATCAGATAGATGTTTTTCTTCTGGTCAAACGTGAAGCGCAGCTGTGAGCGTCGCTAATAACAGAGAGAGACAAGAGGTCAAAGGCCGCATGCAGATATCTAATTAGCATTAGCTTACTTGAAGTACCAAACGGGATACCGTTGTTGAAAATGAATATGGACAGGCGAAAGTTAGTTGCTCTGACTATGCTTGAAAAAAAGGCTGAGGAGCCCATTCTGAAATGGAGGATGTAGCTAAAGTTAACGTTACACACCCAGAAACTGTAAGAGGCTGATTACTTCCCTCTACATGCTGCTATTTTTTTCTCTGTCATGGTAGTATTAGGCGCAGGCGTGTTCAAAAAAGTGTCTTATGTGACCATGGCCTTAATGGGTTGAAAACCCATTACGTTCTTACCCTTCTTCCATCCCCATGTCCTCCTGCTGCTCTCCATCCACAGAGCCCTCTGTCTGATCAGTGGAGCTGTCCTCCTCCTCCTCCTCATTATTGCCCATGTAGCATCGTGGAGGCCAGCACAGCTCCCCACTCTCCAGCTCGCTCTGCTCTGTGGGCTCCACAACAATAGAGGGAAGACGCTCCCTCCGGTAGAGAAAGTCCTCAGTATAGGAGCTGGAATCTGATTCTGTGTCCATGGTACATTCAGGGAAGATCTGGATGGGGGAGGAAAGAGAGAGAGATCAATAGGTAGCTGTAATGTGAACTACTACTACTACATTTCTGGGGACAAAGTGGAGCAGTAACTGATGACTGACTATTTGGTAAATGTGATAAATTATTAGACGTAGGTCACCAAACTATTAGCTAAAAGGACCACTACAACTTTTGGGGAGTTTGGCCCATTGGTCACCTTACCAATATCTGACGAGACGATTGGCACCAAAATCATCTGCGTCTCCGGCAGATAGTTCTGTCTGGTGCGCATGCTAATGGTTTAGCATACAGTAATCGTTGCCGACAAGCATTATTGTAAAAGTGAGAAAATGAGAATCTGTAGTAGCTCTAAGGCTGGATGGTTAGTTAATTTTAATGACAAGTGTCTAAACCTGCCAGGCTTGTTTAGGGAATTGGTAAATTACACAAAAAATTCAACAAAAATAATGCACTTTCAATGGCAGAAGATCTCTCTTCCCACGAGATTTCAAGTGTAACTTAATTTGTTTACACAGGAAGTGAGAAAAGTTAGCCAGACAGCCAAAATTATTGCGCTGCTGATTCATAATCAACTTCACTAATGATGAAGATTGAGATTTTGTTTTCAAAAGTTATTAATCGACAGGCCATAGAATAAAAACCAATACCAACTTTGGAGTATTAAAAGGTTTATCTTCATACTTTGGATAATGCAAATTGCCTACAATTACTTAACATGCTGTATGCCAAAGCATTAGCATGCTCACCGGACAGAGCTATCTACTGGAGACAGAGATGATTTTGGTACCAATCCTCTCGTCACATATTGGGTAAGGTGACTAATGGGCCAAACTCCCCAAAAGTCAGTGTAGTCCCTTAAAGGGAACATTGGTCCTGAATACTTCCCTGATCTGATTTTTTTAAAGATATACTGTAGCTTCCAAAAAAGTCAGTTTTTGCTTGAGCTTTGCTTTCCATTATAATGATAAAAATGACAAGTTCAAATTTGGACTCACTAAGCTAAGGTATGGCAAGTCCCTCTAAGTATTAAAATGCAAAGAAATGTAGGATCACAAACCAAAAACCAATAATAGCCACCCAAAACTATGAACATTGTAAAATGCTTAAATGTGAAAGGCAAATAAATCAGATTTGCATCCAAACTCACAGTCTTTGCAAACTAAATTTAAGTTTAGTTTGAAAATACATTTTCCCGAGACAGCAGAATCCTGTTTAACCTGCTGTTGGCAACACTACAGAACCTTCTTTCAACCAAGGGAGCTGACCATAGACATATATAAAGGCTAGATGACTCACACGCGCTGCTGGCCAATGGAGACCGACGTTGCCACATGGCGGCCATCTTGCGACGGGAATCTCGCCCACTCATAACATGAATGTCTATGGTGCATGTACTATTGAAATAACCATATCTTGCTCAATTTTCAACAGATTTTCAAACGGTTTGGTTTGTTATAAACGTCAGAGATGTAGTTATGATACTGCATACTTATAATGGACTTTCATATGAAACATATCCAAGCATCCTGAATCATAGCCACGTTAATAACGTTTGTAATAAACCAAACCGTTTGTAATTCCATCAAGATTTCAGCGAGTTAATAGTATTTTTGTTTGTGCAGATCACTCACCTTACACCAGCTAACATAGAACGTACCAGAATGGTTTACTGTTGCAAGATGGCCGCCGGTGAACTCCGCCTTGCGCCATCTACTGATATATATCTATGGAGCTGACAGGGAGGGATTGAGAAGCCTGTCAATCAATCTTTGATCCGACCAATTGAAGAGCTGCACACCCCAACCACTCAAAAGCCATGCCCCCTGAACGTTTGTCCAAGAAAAGAAAAGCAAAACTCAGAAGCGCAAAGCAAAAGCCAAGAAATGCAATCGCGAGTGAAACTGAAGAAATTGTATTGCTTTGTTTCAAACTAAACTTAAATTTCGTTTGCAAAGACTGTGAGTTTGGATGCAAATCGCAGACATCAGTTGGAACAAGTCATTTAATTTTATTGAGTCTTTAAATCATATTTTTCCTACTGTGCCACTGGGGTGAGACAATTCCACTTGTTTACAATACAAATCAACTTGTTTCAGGATTTGTTTCTAGAAAAAAGTGTCAAATCTTGATCACTCCACTAGTATCAAGAAAATTACACTTGATTAAAAAAATGTCTAGAATTGTACCTGGTAGGCTCTGCTCCCTCTTCTCTGAACTGGACTCTCCTCCACTTGGATGAGTGTCGTGATCATACTGCACACACACACACACAAAATATATCGGATTAACATTACAAAATACTGTTTGTAATATGTACATTTGAGATGAACCTTCTGAGGCAAAAATACATTGTTTCTCTGAGCCTTATCCTTGAAATGATTTTACAACAACTGAAAAACACACGCTACATTGAAGCCAAGGGGCCCTAATTTGGTGAATCAGAATGGTGTCGGTAACTCAGACGCAAAGTGAGGATGGTGGCGCTTTAAAGGAATACGCTGAGATTTAGGGAAATACGCGTATTTGCCATCTTACCCGTAGTCAGATGAGATGAACGAGACCAATTTCATCCCGATAGTCCGTGTAGAACCACAGCTGCATTGTTGCAGGCTAGCAACATTAGCATTTTGAATGGATGCTGTTAAAAAGGCTGTCCTGTTCCTTTAAGGCTGTGGGGACTGATTAGCCAATCACTGGCTAGGAGAGGGAACACCTCCTGAATCGCCAAGAAGAACAATAGAGGAGGAAAACAGGTGTTCCGGTACAGCATAGCTTTTAGCTTAATGGTTTAATACCACAGTTCTCTGGTCAGTTTGCTGAAATAAGCCTAGTTAAGGTGTTTTTGTGCGTGCATGAAACCAGACCACACCGATACAAAGCTATTGCACCTTGATTAATGTCAATAAACCCTTCATTGCAACCACGGCCTGGTCATTGGAACCCCACCAATAAGCAAAGCTAGAGTTCTTATCGACTCTCCACAGTGATTTGAACCATCCTATCACCAGCACAGTACACTATTTTTCAGATGCAGAGGGGTTCCTGCTAGCTTCACAGCAATGAGGGTAAAAACCAACCAGTCCAGCTTCTTCAAAGTCAAACTATTTTAGCGATTTCACTCATCTATTTATGACGATTGAAAATAAAAAACAAAAATGGTAAATGGACTGCATTTATATAGCGCTTTTATCCAAAGCGCTTTACAGTGTTTGTCTCACATTCACCCATTCACCCATTCACACACCGTTGGCGGAGGCAACCACGCAGGGTGCCAACCTGCTCAACGGGAGCAATTAGAGTTAGGTGTCTTGCTCAAGGACACCACGACAGATTTTTTCCCCCAGGAGGCGCTGGACTCGAACCACAAACCTTTTGGTTGCTGGGCAAGGACTCTACCTCCTGAGCCACTGCCGCCTCAAAAAACAGAGGCAGTTACATTTCAAAGCCCTACATTGGAAAAAGGCTGCTGGTTATCAACAGAAAGCTTTGAAATGTTGCTGTCTCTACAACAACCGAGATTTTGTTTTTTGTTTTTTATTTTCAATCGTCATAAATAGACGAGTGAAATCGCTAAAATAGTTTGACTTTGAATAAGCTGGACTGGTTGGTTTTTACCCTCATTGTTGTGAAGCTAGCAGGAACCCCTCTGCATCCATTCAAAATGCTAATGTTGCTAGCCTGCAACAACGCAGCTGTGGTTCTACACAGACTATCGGGATGAAATTGGTCTCGTTCTTCTCGTCTGACTACAGGTAAGATGGCAAATAAGCTTATTTTGGCGTATTCCTTTAAGGCGTGTCTAACGCAATTTAGGTAATTTGGTGATTTAGGACGATAGTACAGTTGTAAAAGAGGTTGGATTAACTTAAACAGATACATGTGGGTGTGGTGGGGGTTTGGTTTCATAATGGCCAATCAGAACACCTATTTTCTATCCCTTTAAATACCAGTGCGCCAACGCTATAGCAAATTGGCAATTTCCTGACATGGATGACAGTTTAGCATGGCTGC
>OMLI01005442.1:2025-14304 GCA_900302605.1 Rondeletia loricata
CTCCCCCCTCCCCCCCCCCCCCCCCCCCCCCCCCCCCCCCCCCTCTCTCCCCAGCCGAAGCCCACTAAGGGCCGTATGCGTATCCACTGTTTGGAGAATGTGGACAAGGCCCTGCAGTTCCTCAAGGAGCAGAGGGTCCATCTGGAGAACATGGGTTCCCACGACATTGTCGACGGCAACCATCGCCTCATCCTGGGCCTCATCTGGACCATCATCCTGCGCTTCCAGGTAAACTAGGACCCTGGCTACACTCTGAAAACCTCTGTTATATGTATTTCCTTATTTTTCTGTCTGCATTGAGTTTGCCCACTCTTCCCTTTCATCTCTTTACATCAGTTATATAAAATGCTGATATCAAAGACTGAAGACCTGCAAATCAGGCTTGAATAACTTTTGTGCATCCAGATGGGTCATTGGCTGTATATACAATAATGCGACTATTGCCAATACTGCCAGTAAGCAATAGTTTGATTACGCTGTTTACATGATTTCACAATTCCACAACTCCCCATAATAATCCTGTTTAGTGAGTGAAGCACTTATTTCGATTATCAAGGGAGAACTGTGGGAATCATCAGTTTTTTTTTGCTAAAAAAGTGTTGAGTCCTGCCGCTGGCCATCTTGTTCTAGCCCAGTACAGACTACATTTCCCTTCCACCTCCACATAACACAATGAGCTGGCCTTCAGGTTCCAGCCACCATTATCTCCTGTTAGAAGCACATCCAGAACATCAGAATATGTCTGTTTGATTCTTTTATCTGCTTGGGGCGGGGAGGCATGTATTTATTTTTAATTTGACAGCAACACTGTTATTTTTAGATGCGTTAGTTCAAACAATATTGGCCTGCTGCATTATTCAACCTCTTCAACAACAACAAAAAGAAAGGAAAGGAAGGAGTTGACTCGCTCCTGTCTGTATCTTTACAGTCTGAATAAACCAAGGAGAACCAAAGCTGGCTAAATTTAGCCCTCTCCCAGGGCCTGTCTCTTAGATCACATCACTGCTCTAATTACTGGCCTACTGTGTGTGAAAATAAGAACTTCAATAATTAGCGCCCCTTGTTCTATCAGTTGGACCTAGCTTTAGATTTGTGAGAATCCAGCCAGGGTAATAGCATCGTCGATGTAGCATTTGAGATTAGTCTTGTTTTTCACAAATTAAACCCCCTGGTTTTTCTTCAAGCTGTAATAAATGTTCCCTATTGGTGCATCCTATTAGTGACATGTTCTAGAAAACAAGATTTTACCATCAGTTATGTTTTTATTCTCTGCTGTGAATGACTCTTGTTTGATTGCAAACCTCAACAGTCATTAGTTAAGTTTTATTACTGACCATCCAGCTGTTCGCGTACTTGTTCTTGTCAGATCCAGGACATTATTGTGGAGACCGGCCAGGCGGACCAAAAGGAGACACGCTCGGCCAAGGACGCTCTTCTTCTGTGGTGTCAGATGAAAACAGCGGGGTGAGTTGGATGGGTGACCTTTAGCATTACCAACCCATTCTAAATATCCTTTGGGAATCTGTATGAGAGTCCTATAGGGTTGGTAAGACTATTGTGTCCTGTGCACCGCTGTAACTCTTTTACTCACTCATAGACCGAGGTTGATTCAAAATTATCTTTTTAACATTTCATCATGCAAAAACAGTAAAGTGTTCTATTGTTTGTATTGGAAGATGACTAATTAAGTAATTGAAACTGAGTGATTAAGTGTGCAGCAAGTCTGCAATAGAATCAGAATCTATGTATTGTAGAACCGATCTTTCCATTGGACAGTGCAATGGGATTGCTAGAGTCCTATACGATTGAGGTGGGAGTCCTGCAGGGTTTTTGATTGCACAAAAACTCTAAAGGATGTCTGTATGAATATTTTGAGCCCTTGGACTCAACTTTAGTAGAAAGAACGCACACCCAGCGAGGTGCAGACATGAGGCTTTGGAAACAATTCCACTTATAAAGAAAATTTGCACGCTCGTCTCTTTTCTTTTAGTTTCGTGCTTAATTTATTCCACCAAACATTTTCGGCCACATGGCCTTTGTCACTCGATCTCAGAAACTGATTTAGAACAGGAGCTTCTCAGCAATGTCCCTAATGTTTAGTCAATGACATCTCTGGCTGTTGTTTTACAGATATCCCAATGTCAACATCACCAACTTCACCACATGCTGGAAAGACGGCATGGCCTTCAACGCTCTCATACACAAACACCGGTAAGGGGAGATGAATAGCCAAATCCACTCTCACAAGCTCTGTCTCCTAAATGTAAACGCACACAAAACCCGTCTGCTCAATGTCTCTCTTCCTCGTTCTCCTTTCCTCGGCCATCCCTTTCACTCTTTCGCTGTCTTGCTCTTTTACTCACTCACTCTCTCTCTCTCTCTCTCTCTCTCTTTCTCTCTCTCTCTCTCTCTCTCTCTCTCTCTCTCTCTCTCTCTCTCTCTCTCTCTCTCTCTCTCTCTCTCTCTCTCTCTCTCTCTCTCTCTCTCTCCATCTTTGTTTCTGTCTTGCTCTCTCAGGCCAGATCTGGTGGACTATAACAGTCTGAAGAGGTCCAACCCGACCCACAACCTCCAGAACGCCTTCAACGTAGCAGAGCAGAGGCTTGGCGTGACCAAACTGTTAGACCCAGAAGGCAAGCGACGGAGGCCGTGGCTTCATGTAGAACTAAATGTTTATGAGCTTTGAGCCTGGTGGAAAGAAACCTCGGGACCAGTGCTGTTTCTGCCTCGGCTGTGACTGACTTGTCTGCTGTTCTGTTTTGTAGATGTGTTCACAGAGAACCCAGATGAGAAGTCCATCATCACATACGTCGTGGCGTTCTACCACTACTTCTCAAAGATGAAGCAGCTGGCTGTCGAGGGCAAGAGGGTTGGAAAGGTGAGGATGTGCTTTGAACGTGTGCGTGGATGTGTTAACGTGAGTTTCTACTTCCCTATGTTTGTCTTTGACCTGCTATTTTCTGATTCAGGTGCTGGATCACGCCATTGAGACCGAGAAGATGATTGACAAGTACGAGACGCTCGCATCAGACCTTCTGACGTGGATCGAGCAGACCATCATCGTGCTGAACAACCGGAAACTGGCCAACTCTCTGACTGGAGTTCAGCAGCAGCTTCAGGCCTTCAACTCCTACCGCACTGTAGAGAAGCCGCCCAAGTGAGTCAATTGACCAGGCCTCCTTTGCATTGCATTTATTTCATTTAATTCAATATAATTCTATTCTATTCTATTCTTCTTCTTTATTCAAATCATCCACCGTTTTCATTCTCAGGCATTTATGTTGCTTTCTGGTACACGATGAAGTCACTATTAAAGATTCTCCATTTTCCAGGAAGTAAAAGTCATGAGATTTTTATATAAAAATACAATAAAATATTTTTTTATTTAAGTAACTGTTTTTTGGCATTGGTTTGTGTGATTTGTGCTGTTTTCCACATGCAGTATATCCCATCCCATTAGAATAGTCATTGGCCCTCTGCATATCCCCTTGTGGCAAAAGAATGTCAGTATTTTTGATGTTGTCTTGTGTTGTCTCCCAGGTTCCAGGAGAAGGGTAACCTTGAGGTGCTGCTGTTCACCATCCAGAGTCGTATGAGGGCCAACAACCAGAGGGTCTACACTCCTAAAGAGGGAGCCCTGGTCGCGGACATCAACCGGGTGAGACCCCTGAACTCCACAGAAGACAGAATAGAATCAGCACAAGAGAGCACCATTCTTTAAAAAAGAAAATCTCTGGTCAGTCTGGGCTTGGGAGCTGCTGTCACCCCACTATTATTATGATTTTTCATATGAAAATTGTCTCTTTTTGGAGTAGCGTCCCTGTTATACAAAAGTCTTGTTTGAAGCTCAGGCATAGTTAGATGGACAAAATAGAATCATTTATCAGAATTCAATCCTGAGGCAACAATTAAGCCATGAGTGAATTGAATTATACTATACAGTAAAAGCCATCTCTAGCAGAAAGTAAGAGTAACATGATAGCATGAAAACCAGGCACAAGACAACATAAATGGTCCTGTATATCTCAACAAGAAGAACATATCACTAACACAGCCAGTGTTACGGGTCCGATTCCCACTTGGGGCCACAAAAAGTATTCACTTATGATGTTGTGAGGTGCTTAGGATAGGGTGGCATAGTGAGTAGGGAGACGGTCCTTCAACCAGAGGACCCAGGTTCAAGCATCTGCCCTGCTGCAGTGTCCTGGAGCAAGACACTGAATCCCTACCAGCTCCAGGGGTGCTGTTCTGTAACAGACCCTGACCTCTGACCTCCCTGTGGCGGGGGGCAAGTGAAAAGATAATTTCACATTACTATGAACATTATGATTATATCCACCAACTAGCAAAAACCTGTGAACCCTCCTGAAACATCTCGTGCATCTGCGTGCAGGCCTGGGAGCGTCTGGAAAGGGCGGAGCACGATCGGGAGCGTGTCCTGAGAGACGAGCTGATCAGACAGGAGAAGCTGGAGCAGATGGCCAGGAGATTCGACAGGAAGGCTGCCATGAGGGAGACCTGGCTACTGGAGAACCAGAGACTAGTGGCTCAGGTAAAACAGCAACACCAGAACTACAGATTTACATAAGAGTACAGATTTGCTTTAGAAAACATCAGGTCCTTTGCACACCTGGTTATTGTTGCAGGAGAAAAAGGTGGCCTACAAAACATGCAAAGATTACATTTTAATTAAAATGTGACAGTTGCACAATATGTAAGTAATTAGAACAGAAAAAACAATTACTGCATTAATAATTGGATGTCTCTGGAAAATGGTAAATAATAACTTTGTCATGCCAACAGGCATAAAGAGAGATTTACACCATCACTAGTGAGTGCGCTCTTCCCTGCCCTTGCAGAGCACAGTTCAATTAGTGTGTTTAGCAATTTATTATTTTATTATTTTCCCTCCTTTACATTTGTTAACAAAGACATAGATGTTAAAAAAGACATACCCCCGCAATAAGATTTGTTTAGGTAATGAACCATAAGGTTTCTTGTGCCATGAAAGGTTCTCCATCCTCTTCCCCCCAGGATAACTTTGGCTATGACCTGCCAGCAGTGGAGGCAGCGAAGAAGAAGCATGATGCCATTGAGACGGACATTGCTGCGTATGAGGAGCGTGTTCAGGCCCTGGTGGCCATCTCGAAGGAGCTGGAGTCTGAGCGTTACCATGACGCCAAACGGATTGACGTGCGCAAAGACAACATAATGCGTCTGTGGGACTACTTGCAGGAGCTGCTGAAGGCCCGTAGGGGGCGTCTGGATAAGAACCTGACCCTGCAGAGGATCTTCCAGGAGATGCTCTACATCATCAGCTGGATGGATGACATGAAGGTACAGGAAGAACAATCTAATAACTAACTAACTGACTAACTAACTAACTAACATTATTCAAAGCAAGAATCAAATATTATTTGGTTATAAACAGTGTGCACAAAACATAATATTATAATAATAATAATGTATCCATATGTTTATAGATCTATCAATCAGATTCATATATATTTGCTTTGGACAGTATCAGTACCTCTTTCACTAAATATCACCTCAGTAGTTCTATACTCTGTATACTCCCATGCCTCTTCTTCCCTGCTATTCTTAACCGTTTGGATCCCCTCCCCAGGCTCGGCTGCTGTCTCCTGACTTTGGTAAACACTTGCTGGAAGTGGAAGACTTATTACAGAAACATGCTCTGGTGGAAAATGACATCGCTCTGCAGGCAGAGAGGGTACAGAATGCTAACGCAGCCGCCCTTAAGTTCGCCAATGGAGACAGTAAGTGCAATGGTTTATCTACTACCCTTGCAAATGCATTTATTGAGTATAGCCTGGTTTCATTAGCTAGGGGTCGGGACCCTAAATGGGTTGCGGGCCTAATATGTTTCTCAGCACAACAGAAGAGGCAATATCTTTCATGGACCTTGACTAAAGGGCAAGACAATACATTATTTGTCATTTGGATCCTAAGTTTAAAAAGGTTGACCAACTGTTCTTACATGTTATCTAACAACAAAATAATCAAAACAATAAACCTAAGATAACATGATTATGCTAGAGGTTATCTATACATGCATTCAGAGTAATTTTGATTAATATGCATTGTGTCTGTAAGATAAGCCACTAAAATAAACGAATAAAAATAATATATTGTGAGTGTCTATCTATATGTGTTAGTCCTGTGATGGACTGGCAACTTGACCAGTGTATCTCCCTGCCCTCCACCCAATATATGCTGGGATAATGGACTCCTGCACCACACGACCTTGAAAAGGTTTAAGCGGGTAGACAAAGTGAAATGAATCAATATATAAACCTTCTGTTCTCCTTCATTCCTTTCCTAGGCTACAAGCCATGTGATCCCCAGGTGATCCGGGACAGGGTGCAGCACCTGGACATGTGCTACCGCGAGCTGTGTGCCCTGGCGGCCCAGCGCAGGGCTCGCCTAGAGCAGTCCCGTCGCTTCTGGAACTTCCTGTGGGAGATAGCGGAGCTGGAGAGCTGGATCAAGGAGAAGGATCACATCTTCTCCTCCCTGGACTATGGCAAGGACCTGACGAGCGTGCTGGTCCTCCAGAGCAAACACAGTGCCTTCGAGGACGAGCTCGGGGCCCGCCGTGCCCACCTCCAGCAGGTCATGGCCGAGGGAGATAAGATGATCCAGGCCAAGCACTTCGGCTCCCCGAAGGTTCAAGAACGCATGGACGACGTCATGAGGCAGTGGCAGCAGCTGGAGGAGCTGGCAGCGTTTCGGAAGCAGAACCTGCAGGACACCCAGAGGTTCTTCCAGTTTCAGGGAGACGCTGATGACCTCAAGGCCTGGCTGCTGGACGCCAAGAG
This sequence comes from Rondeletia loricata, assembly GCA_900302605.1. Lineage (NCBI taxonomy): Eukaryota > Metazoa > Chordata > Actinopteri > Beryciformes > Rondeletiidae > Rondeletia > Rondeletia loricata. The sequence goes on from OMLI01005442.1 coordinate 8,865, forward strand.
GCAGATGAGCAGCGATGACGTGGGCCATGATGAGTACACCACCCAGAGGCTACTGAAAAAGCACAAAGACCTGAAGAATGAAGCAGCCAAGAACGGAGCCACCATCGATGCTCTGTCCAAACAGGCCAACGGGCTGCCAGAGGAGCTACGAAACACCCCAGATATCCAGAGACGTCTGAACGACATCAGGGACTTGTACATGGAGCTCATGTCTCTGGCTGACCTGAGACAGAAGAGGCTAGATGACACTATGGCCCTGTACACTATCTTCAGTGAGACAGATGCCTGTGAGCTTTGGATGGGCCAGAAGGAGACATGGTTGGTGGGCTTGGAGGTGCCTGAGAAGCTGGACGACCTGGAAGTTGTACAGAATAGGTACACAGAACATATACATGGTCTACAGGGGGATTATGCATCTATATATGAAATTTTGTACAGGCCTGGATCAAATAGTCAGATTCACAAAAATGTGGGAATGGTGGCACTCCCAAATGAACATGTGTTTATGCATCGTGTATTATATTGTGCCATGTTTATTGTAACTAATATACTTTTTTTTTCTTCACAGATTGAGCATTCTAGCTCAAGATATGGCAAATGTTCAGTCGAGGGTTGATGATGTCAACAAAGCTGCAAAACAACTTGAGGACAGCAGACACCCTCGCACCAAAGAGGTCAAGGAATGTCAGACGCGTCTGAATAAGAGGTGCCATCAACATGTTATCAATAGATTATATGCAATTAATTTTACTGTATATTTGTGCATCACAATGTCTAGTATGTTATTCAGTAAAATATCAATATTTTAATATTTTCACCTTCCCCAGAGGAAAATTAAGAGTTTCAGTGTAAAATGAGACATCCAACATTTTGTTTTGAATGTGATACCTGCTGTAACAGAATGATTCCTGAAAGTGAAACTTACTATGGATTATTATTTAGGTTATTAGCAAACTAAAGACCTTTTCTTACAAAACAGATGATACAAAACATATTAGATGATACAATCATAGTGTTGCATACAGTGTTTTGGAATGAAACACATTATATGTAAACTCCTAGCACATTCTGTGAACTATCCTCTCTCTCAGGTGGGAGGCCTTCAAGGCCATGGTGGAGGATAAGAAGAGGAAAGTGGATTCTGCTGTTAGTCTGCAAAACTACGGGCTGGAGTGCGATGAGACAGAGGCCTGGATCAAAGACAAGACACGGGTGATCGAGTCCACGCAGGACTTGGGCAATGACCTGGCAGCCGTCATGACTATCCAGAGGAAACTGTTTGGCATGGAGAGAGATCTGGCCGCCATCGACACCAAGCTTAGCTTCCTGAGGAAACAGGCCGAACAGCTGGCCAAGGACCACCCGGAGAACGCAGCCGACATCCTGGCCCGCAGAGGGGAGCTGGACGCGGCCTGGGACACGCTGAGGAAGACCCTGAAAGACAGAGAGGACTCCCTTGGCGAGGTCAGCAAGCTGCAGACCTTCCTCCAAGACATGGATGACTTCCAGTCCTGGCTCTTCAAGGCCCAGAAGGCTGTGGCGTCAGAGGAAATGCCTGCCACGCTGCCAGAGGCCGAGGAGCTGCTAAGCCTTCACGACGCCGTGCGTGAAGACATAAACAACCACGAGGAGGACTATCTCCGCGTGAAGGACACTGGTGCCCAGGTCACCCAGGGCCAGGAGGATGACCCTCAGTACCAGCAGCTAGAGCAGAGGCTGAAGGGCCTGGACCGCGGCTGGTATGAGCTCCAGAAGATGTGGGACAGCCGCAAGACCTTCCTGGACCAGGGCCTGGGCTTCCAGCAGTTCATGAGAGATGCCAAGGCTGTAGAAGCCATCCTCAACAACCAGGTAAATATGATCATTTGCGGTGGTACTATGTAAGTTGTCAATAAAATAAAGTGATTGTGATCGTAATTCTCAAAATTGTTTTTCAGCTTATGGTTTGTAATGTGTTGCAAGTTTTTGAAAATGGAAAAGTAATGAAACCTAAAAGAAAATTGGGGTTGACAGTCGTACACTGGGGTTTAAAAATGAAAGAGAAACTATTCTGACGTTAATTGGTGTCCAATGTTGTCAGGCAGCCACATTCAAAAGGACAGGGAATCCAAGGCACTTAAAACTTAATTCCCTTGTTTTGCTCATTGCACAAGATAAAATACATTTTGATACAGGATACATTTTGTCCTCATCCTTCGTCAGCAAGTGCAGCATAAACAGCACCATTGCAATGCTATTTAAAAGAATGTGGTATGAAAGAATGTTACCACACCGCATATTTGTCAAATAATATAGTACGTGTTGTTTCAACCTTATTCAAGAAGGCTGCTTTGGATCTCTCTCCTTTTCACCCATTACTCTATGTTTGCTGCTGTGTTTCAGGAATACACCTTGGCCCACATAGACAAGCCTGACACCTTGGATGGGGCAGAGAAGGCCCTGAAGAAGCATGAGGACTTTGTGAGCACTATGGAGGCCAACGAGGACAAGATTGACAGCACCCTGCAGGGAGGACAGCGGCTGGTGGACAGTAAGAACCTCTACTCTGGGAAAGTTCAAGAAAAAATGGACTCCATCCGAGACAGGTTAGTCATGATGTTTCTTTTTGTTGTTATGGTTTGCACAGGGTATCTGCGAAAAAGAAATGGAATGGTAGCAAATTCTTATGATATGTGGGAGCAATGCTGTAGTTTACATATCTCTAATGTTTCTCTGACTATCCCGAGAACCTGAAGAAAAGTGATCTATCCCTCGCTCACTCTTACGTGAGTGTAACATGTCCAGTGAGGCAGCTTTCTTAGCACTGCATCATTAGTGTCAACAAGAGGCAGTAGAGAGGGAATGGGTGCTTCCCCCATTAACTCCCGCCATCCGGCTCGGTAGACAGGCGCCTTCAATTATGGATATTGATCTCAAAGTGAGAGCTACTCTTCACTGTGTAGCCTGTGTAAGAGGGCTGTTTTGGATAACTGTGTCAGGTATTCTTCTGTGCGGAGGTGGAGCTCATAGCCACAGCGCATATGGATTTACTCTCTATTGGTCGTAGCCATTCGACCATGCGTCTTATTGGTCTGAGTTATGTCACTGACAGAGGTGTTGGTGGAAAAATGACGCACTCATTATCTGATGTGTTTCCTTGTGTTTGTGTTTCACCTTCAGGCATAACACCAATAAAAGAAGAGCCAAGGAGGTGTCTGAAAAACTCAGAGATAACCGCGACCTCCAGCACTTCCTGCAAAACACTCAGGATGTGAGTTCACCATTCACTATTCACTGTTCACGTAATATTTGGGTAACATCAATTATTACATTAATTATTATCTTAATTATTCATTCATTGAGACTCAAAGTCACAGTGTGTTTTCTTCGTAATATCTCTTGATTGTCGTAGTCAATTTGACAAACACACGCTGTTTATAACACAGCAGCACTTTATGAGACCTTCTAAGATTAAATTGGTATCTCCCTTAATTGGGAGGGGGGGTCCCATTTGGCTAATTGGTAGATGTTCCGTTTTCATAAGATAAAGAAGAAAATCCTGCACACAAAGTCACCTCTGCACCAATTTAATATGTCAACGTTTCCTTTCTCCGGACAACTTTTGTAACTGCTCTTAGGGCAATCATTGGGATATGCATGTTATCCTCATGGATCTTAGATGCTCAGTTTCCCATACAGGGGACAAGGGGTTGAATCTAGTCTACTACATAATATTCCCTCTTCCTCTCCATGGTTCAGCTGACTCTGTGGATCAATGAGAAGATGCTGACGGCTCAGGACACATCATACGATGAGGCCAGGAACCTCCACAGCAAGTGGCTGAAACACCAGGCCTTCATGGCTGAGCTGGCCTCCAACAAAGACTGGCTCAACAAAATAGACCAGGTCAATAAGTGTGTGTGTGAGTGTGTGTGTGTGTGTGTGTGTGTGTGTGTGTGCGCGCGTGCATGCGTGCGTGTGTGTGTGTGTGATCATCTTGAATTATGAACCTCAGGTAATTATCTTGCTAAATCAGGTGATAATCTTTTGGAAATGAGCTCTTCACATGATGTCCTTGTGTTTTTGTGGCTACAGGAGGGCCAGGAGCTAATGGAGTCCAAGCCTGAGTTTGAGCCCATAGTGAAGGAGCGTCTGGCCAAGCTTCACGAGCTGTGGGACAAACTGGAGTCCACCACCCAGGAGAAGGCCCGGCTGCTGTTCGATGCCAACCGCTCAGAGCTGTTCGACCAGAGCCTGGCTGATATGAAGAAGTGGCTGGGTGAGCTGCAGCAGCAGCTGCAGAGCGGAGACGAGGATGTCAAAGACCTGACTAACGCCAACATCCTGCTCAAGAAGCACCAGGTCTGTGTTACTTGCGTATACATATATTTGTATGCTCATAGTGTGTGTGATTCCTTTGTATATGTGCACTACTTAAATCCTATCTACATACTTCAATCTTGCCATGAGAGCAAGAATAATATATCAGATTTTGCTTTTCACGCCATGTGCTTTCTTAGGCTTATGTTTATTTGAGGGTGTGAGCATCCGTGTCGGATCCTTTTGTATGTGTGTACCAGAGCATGTGTAACGCTCTCGCTCAAAGGGAAAAAAACATGCGCTCCGACTTTCCATTTTTCCGCTCCGCTTTTCTCCAAAGTATCTCTTGAGCTTGACATCACCAACACCAACAAAAATCAATTAGCAATAAAGGTATATTTTTAATAATGATATTTGTTCAGTGACATATTTTATAGCCCTTATGAACATGGTTCTATTTGCCATAAGCCTGTGCATGAACGAGGTAAGGCATTGTTCATTGATTGATTGAACAGGCGGGCTCGTGCGTGAGCGGTACCGGAGCGAATTGGAGCGGACCGGAGCGGCAATGTTCCAATCTTCTAAAAATGCGCTCCTCGCTCTAATTAAATTATGAGCGCTCCGCTCCCGCTCCGCTCACATGCTCTGGTGTGTACCATCTGAACACAATCAAACAAAATCTGAGAAACCTAAATCTTAACATGAGAGCAACACATTACTTCTTTTGGTAAGAATAACTAGAATACCCTAAGAAGCACCAAATCACATTACAGTCAGTAATGTACTGGTAAATAGAAAGTTGGTTAACTATGAACTCCAGTTGATGTCCATAGTGAGGCAAACAACCACCAATATAAACAAAAAACTGTATTTCCAGATTCATTTCAATGTTTTATTTTCTTAAAGACACAATTTTCATGTAACTTACATCGGTCTCATACTACCTCCTATGATGTATTCTATGAATTTATATCAGAAAAATTTATACGAGCTGAAAACTGTGGCTAAGCTCTATTTCACACATAAAATGCATGATTAGACTTTCGAAAGTTTATTCATCCTTTTCTCTAATCACGTCTCCCCAATCTCCCTGAGCTAGATGACAGAGAATCAGGTGCGTGACCGGGCGCGGGAGCTGGAG
>OMLI01005474.1:2096-13276 GCA_900302605.1 Rondeletia loricata
CCTCCCCCCCCCCCCCCCCCTTCTAATTTGTAGGCTTCCCGACCACATACTGTAGGGACGAGCCACTGATGGAAATACGATGTGGTCAGACTTGAAATGGGTAACAAGGACAGAGTTCACACGATGTATGACAGTGCAATGTTTCATATCTCTGGAGATCAGTGCAGGAATGAGTGTACAAGACAAGAAATGTCATGTTGATTTTGAGGCGGACGTCTGCTGCTCTCCGGGCTCTATTTGTGTGTTTTATTATGCAGACATTATCTTCTTTCAACAAACTGGAGACTAGTTCAACTTTATCGCACAGACAAGCACAGCCCTCCCCGTATACACACACACACACCCACACACAGACACACGCAATCTGTACTTTTTTTGCGTAGCGATGCATATGCTTGGAAAAAGCTGAGCATGTTGGATTAAAGGAATGCTACTTTGTTGAGTTGCAGGGCTGAGAATTATGACTCAAGGCTGCTCCCCGCTGTAGCCAGCTGTGCCCTCGGGTATATGAGAGAACCGATACTGCTCAGTCATCACAGAGCGCAGAACTCGCACAGCACAGCACAGCACAGCACAGCACAGCACAGCACAGCACAGCACAGCACAGCACAGCACAGCACAGCACAGCACAGCACAGCACATCACTCTAACTAGTGTAGAGGTCATTCACAGAGCTGATCACAGCGAGGGGAAGGGGAAACACAGTGGAACACAGGATCAAAAGCATCAAGAATGAAGACAAATATCCAAGAAGTCATCCTTTAAAAAAAAAAAAGATGAGAGAGAGAGAGAGAGAGATGGGGAGACTACATGTCATGACACTTCAATGTGGGAATCCTTGGAGAGTATTCAGATCATGTCAGTCCTAGTGTATGCAGTGTCCAATTGACAAAGTTAAGATTGGCGTGAGTCAAAAGAACACTTCAAAGCAGACAAAGCACACATTTTAGTTGTGATAGAAGCGTAATAGACATTACAGAGCTCAGAAAATAAAATAGCCAAGGTTATGAATCTCGCTGTACGCCTTTGAACTGCGACAAGCAAATCGTGAGGTAACCAGTTGTTCTGTGATGTGGTTCCAATTTCTACACGACTGACCTTGCTACTGCTTTGCTTTCAAAAGACAACAGCGCTATAAGCAGTGCTACAGTCCATTGCGGTGGGCGAGCGGTCAGAAACAATCCAGGCAATCTCATTGTTTGAAAACCACACAGGCTGCTCTTAGGGCAGTGTGTTGTGATGGATTGGCCTTCAAGTCACTAAATGTCATACAGACAGTTTGCCACTTCCCCCAGAGAAAGGCAAGTCACTCCGTTTAAAAAAAAGTGTTGCTCTCCAAAATGAAGTTGCACTAATGCCCTTTCTCCAGCCAACCCTATTCCAAATACCCTCTGGTAGATTTACAACTTCCTCTCCAGAGCATTTTACAACTTGCTTCCATCAACAGCCAAATCATTTAAATTGTTCTCCTTTTCACACTGTTCTCAATACTGGTTTTATGAAGGTTTTGTCTGCATCAGGAGTTGATGATAGCCACCACTTTGCTCGTTTCTGTAAAGGGAAGATTATAAGTGCCCTGAAAAATCTGCATTGCATTGTTGAAAAAGCACAGGAATGTAAAAATATTATTTTATGGCCAAATGAAGTAACTCATTTTGAGTCATGAATATGCATGACTCTTCAGTTGTTCCAAGCAAATGCGCGCGCACACACACACACACGTTAGAGTATACAGATCTCACCTTTGGCAGTTGGCCCACAAATGCAGAGGAATGCAGATATACACACAGACACTCACACACACACAAACACAGACAAATCTCACCTGTGGCCCCGTGCAGCCAGTGAGCCCATTCATTCTGCCATTAAACCAACATGACATTTCCCTGTCCAGCATACCTCACACCCGCATTGATCTTTTATGCATGAGCTCTCTTTTATTCTCACCTTTTTAAAATTGAATGCCTGGAATGCCTTGCTGTTTCATGTCCCCATCACTCTGGACGATGCTTTTGATGCTACGATCTGATCTTCTTTACACATTGACTGGAGAGACTATGGCTATGTTCACACTGCATATTTTGTTCCTCATATGTGACACAGATCTGATGTTTTTAGAACAGTGTGAACAGTGATTAACGTGGCCCAAGTGATTTTTACGTCATTATTCGTGGGACAGGTGACTTTGTTGTTGTTCATTTGCGCATGCGGGTCATTTCAGGACGCAGGTCCATTCACACTGATATCGGATATGGGTCACATATGAAAATATGTGTGAACAGCAGGGGGAAAAATCAGATATGAATCAGAGCTGCAGTGTGAACGTAGCCTATGTAACATGAGCAGGATGAAAGCAGTGGATTTTGTTTTTGCAGAGGACACGATAATCTGATCATGCCCACCTGCTCGTGTCCAGTGCTCTGCCCTGCATCCCTCACTGTCTTCTTTTTGTTAACCTTCTGCCTCCTCACTTTCTCTCACAATGAAAAATAGTCGTTCTCCCAGAATATCAAAGCAACTGTATAGTTCTTATGTCAGTTTGTAAAAACAATAAAGGTCATATTGATTATTTGGTTGACTGTCAAAGGATATCTTCATGATATTACTCAAATAAAGTATTCCCATCAGTAGTCCTTGCATCTGATTCTTCTTTTTAGCTTTTGGTTTTTTTTCTTCCAGATTTTACTAAACGTATTTCTCACTAAAAATGTATCTATGCATCTAAATATGCTGGAAAACTATCTCCTGTTCTTCAAATGTAATAAAAACACAAGTACGGTGTGTGGTTTATAGATATATTACATTCTTTGTTTATTTGTTGTATTCAATGTACTGTATATTAGAAACCATAGCAAGAAACATAGATATAGAAGAGACAATAGATTTAGCACAGGATCACATTTGTGGCAATGCAGTCATTTAAGTGCAATTTTCCCAACACTGTATTATATTGTAGTTCCAAAAACTATGAACTATCAATTAAGATGCTGATAGATTTCTACCAGGCAACAAATGCCAAAAAGGAATTTCCATATAATAAGCAACATATCCTTCCCTGAGGCAAAACTGGAATCAAATGTTCCACATTAAACAAGACCTTTCAAACAACAACGGAAGAAACTTTAGAAATGTAATTGGAATATCTTAAGTAACTGTTCCAGCTACCATCCTAAACTATAATTAGTCAGACAACATTAAGGTACAATGGTGATCTTATTACAATACAGTGTACAATACAGAGTACAATATAGTGGCATGTATGAGAACAGGACATACACACATCAGTACTATGGTGCCTTTTCAGGTGGATTTGTTGTTGAACTGCATCTTTTCACCTGTTAATGTTTTCAAGACAAACTCATTCGCTCTCACATAAAAAAGGAGAACACTTATTAAGTTTACCATGTAAAGATAAATATTAAACATCAGGAGGAAACACTAGAGTACAAAGTCTTAATATTACAGTGCAAAAATGTATATCTTCGCCATCACATACTCTATCTCAGCGATTGTGAATTTATTCTCTTCAGATTACAATTCAAAACGAATGAGCAATCAATGTCAGTTGTACAATTGATGTGTCAGCTGGTACCCTTCTATCTTACAATATTATAGACCTTTGACAAAATTGCTATAAATTATTCAAATCAAATTTTACTTTCCCAACAATAGGGCAAAACAACTATATATACACATTATCAGATGTGTCATGTGTGTAGTTTCACACATTCTTACAAGAATAACAGTTTGACAGGGCAAAAATTAATTTACTTACTGTCAACTTGTGCAATAAAAAAGCTGTGGGTTTTCCACGGTAATGATCCCCCTCCTCCTCAGCGATACAGACACATGCTGCTGCTCTGGTACAGGTACATGTAGGCATCACAGAAGAGACGCTTGGCCACACCTTTCATGTCCCGAGGCACCTGATTGGCCAGCTCCACAGGGGACATGTCCAGGTACATGCCCACCTCAGGGCAGGCCTGCACCTCAGGGATGTTGAAGCCATCTCTCTCCCCTGACAAAAACACACACAGTGGAGAAGTGAGCCAAAGATGAAGTGTATGAAGAAAGAAGGACCACAACACAACAAAGTGCGAATGCAAACCACTCGCCTTGTCTGTCAGCCATGCTGTCAAAGAAGATCCAGTCTTGGCTCTTTGGCCCGTGTTTGATGAAGGAGACGTAGTGGCTCGTCTCGATACAGAGCACGGCGAACAGCTCCAGTTTGTCTCTGGCCAGGAAATGAGGTACGCTGCGTCCAAGGAAACACTCGGGGATCTCCAGAGTGGTTGGCTGATGGGACTGGCGCTGGGGATGAGAGTGCACCTGGAGAGAAATACATACTATAGCTAAAAACCACACTATCCTGGACAAGCCTTGAGGTATGCCAAAGATTTATGAAATCACTTGGGTGTCCACACACAGTAAAAAAAAATAAACACACACCTGAGAAGAACACGTTTTGCAGAAGAGTTTGAATCCTGTCCGGCTGAAGATGGGATTTTTAAAACAGTCTGTGCACTCTTCACAGGCCAGGCGTCCACACAGCATGCACTGCTGAGGACCTGAAACACATACTACATATTGTATTTGTGTTTGAGTGTGTGTGTGTGTGTGTGTGTGTGCTTTGTGTGTTTGTTTGTTCACACCACCTTCTGAGAGGAGGTCAGTGATGTCCAGCTCTAGAGAGGGAATTATCTTGTCAAACATCTTGAATTTCTTCCCAAAGCGAGGCATCTGGAGGATGAGGCAGGAGGGAACCTGAAATCATAAGACAACTAAATAAGAATATCACAATACTCAGGCGGAGTACATAAAAATACACTGATTCTAGGAGGAGATATGATGATCTGCATAGAAAATTGGCCAACAGCACCATCTACAGGGAAATCAACACCAGAAAGGGAACGCCTCAGGGGGTGTTTGTCTCAGATGAATGAATCTAATCTAACAGAAAACAAGTTTGATATTAGTTGCAGAGATTGGCATCAACTGAGGTGACATAAACATTAGATAATAGATCTAAGGCCGAGTTTTATTTACTTTCAGTTCAATCCATTGTCTGCCTGGTATGCCTTGCAGAAGATTGTTTGACTGAAAGTTGTGGGGAAGTTCCTTTCTTTATTCTACAGTTCAATCCATTTAAAATGTAAATTAACTTCTTGTAGAGGATTATTTCACTCCTAATCATTTCATCAAAGATTTAAAGGAATACACCAACATTTTGGGAAATGTACCTTTTGTCCGACTTACCCAGACTTAGAGATGTTCGATATCATTTTCACCTCTGTGCGTTCACTGGCTCGTTTTCCATGTTTTTCCATGTTAGCATAACGTGTTAGCTTAGCATAAAGACTTGAAGCCTATTGGGGCCAGTAGCCTACCACCGTCAAAGTGAAGAAATAGACCTTACAGCAACTCCGAAGCTGTCTTATTTACACGTTGTGTCAAGAATTGTACTGTGCATAGCGTTCACAAGCTCCATGTGCCAAAATAGGCAAAAATTGCAATGTTTTTCCCCATAAAACGGTAAAATGTTAGGATATTTTTACAAATTTCGTCTGCCGCTGAGTACTAAGCCATATAAATGTGCTATTAAAATGTAAAAGAAATCGGTAAAGAAATGTGACTGGAAGAGAGCGTTCACAAGCAGGTGTCTGCGGCGGCGACAGACGCGTGAGGATCGCTGATCCATAATATCAATATACTATATCAGTATACAATAACATGAAAGTGATTAGCAGTACAGTATGAACAGTCTAACAGAAAGTCAAGTAATCCCACCTCAGCCAGTTTGAGTCCTGCGCTGTGGAAGGAGTGCTCCAGTAGCTGCTGGACTGTAGGCAGCACCAGGCTATGGTTCTGGTCCAGGAAGATCTGGTAGCAATAACTCTCCTGCACTTTACCACCTGCTGAGCTGAGGGGAGAAGGCAAGAAATGTGCAGTGTAAGTTAAGTGACCTTTCCAATGTACAGCCAAAAATGAAGATCACCAGCATGTATTTGTTTAACAAAATGTGTAAAACTCCAATGGAAATGGGGCCAATAGCAAACATTTAAATAAGCAGACAGTGGTAGTAGTGTTGCAACAGTACAGTTTGAGTAGAGGCTCCAGGGCGAAAATGTGGTGCATGATGACAATGAGGAACTCCTCTGGATCTGAAAGACAACAGTCAAATACAGTTATACACTATAAACCAAACACAAATCACTTCCGTTAAAGCTTCCACTTAACTGTAGATTAAATGTACCTTTCTCATCAGTAGTGAAGGAGTGGCTGTAGCCGTGTTTCTGTAGCTGCTTCCGAAGCTTCATAATGTGCCGCCCTTCCACAAAGCCCTTACTGTGTATGGATCATAGTGCACACAGATAGTAGGACACATAAAGTATTTATGAATACATAATGGTACACAAAAATAAAATAAATGTTTTGCAAAACACACAGAAACACACACCTGCGGAGAGGGTTGACAATGTCATGGAGCAGGGTGTTCTGAATTGGGGCATCTCGAGGCTCCGTTGATTTAAACAGGATGGAGTCCAGCACGGAGGAGCAAGAGAACAAACTAGAAAGACAGGGAGAAACAGAGCTATGACATGAAGCACCACCACAGCTTAAATTCCTGTTCAAAGTCTATTATGATACTACAGTCATCATCCTAACCTGAAGAGGGCAGCATCCATGTAACAGGAGTTACAGTGGCCTTGGATCCCCTTCATTCGTCCTATCAGAACCTGGTTAACTTGCTCAGTATTGATAGGAGCAACAGTCTCCAGCTTCCCTGTACTGTGCTCTGTCTCTCTTTCTGAAGTAACACACACAAGCTCAGAAAGACACAAACACATACATACAAGGCAAAGGTGGTAAAAACATTATATGCACAGCCTGTGATGAATAGTGACTCCTTGTTCACAATTGAATGTGTCACATTATATGTATATCATCTCCAACGCAATGTTGCCCCCAGCTAGTAGCAAACGCAGCATTCCCCTTTGAGCGGGAGAGCTATTTATGTTGTTAGCAAAACATTTTTAAAAAAACATTTATATATGGTGTATAAAGCGGAAGAGGAACATATGTGTACTATATGTATACTGTATATTGCCCTGTATGTAATGTTTATTTTTATTTGGGAATTTAAAATAATAATGTAGGAACAAATTTAAATGGTTATTCTACAGTGAAATATGTTTTCTACTGTAAGATCTTTTATTGTATTAAAATAAATCAAAAATAGCTCATGAGTCCAGTCAAAAAATACAACTTGCAGTTAACAGAGTCGTGATGGACTGGAGACAACGCAAAAGTTGGGGTTTTCCACCAATCAGTCACTCCGCTGCCAACGGAACCGTTGTCCACAAATTGTCTCCTATAGGAATGCATGGACTTCCAGTACACCGTAATGTAATGGAATAGTCAATTGTGAACGAGGCGTTACTCAAGGCTAGTCAAAAATGAGTTGACCAATCATATTCTGACCTGCAACCTCATTGTTTTGAATCTTCTCGCTGTGATTGGGTGATGCATTCTGAAAGCGTGAGTCAGGACGGCACGAGAGCAGCTTGATAAAAATAGCTCTTCCGGGAGGACAGCTGAAGAGGCGCTTACCTTTAAAGGTACCATCACTCACTCCTTTGTTATCCTCCTGAAGAGAGAACGGCAAAGATGTAGAGTAATGTCAGAAGATATAAGACTATAGTTTTGGTAAGAAAAAATGACTTGAACAGCAATCATTTGCAAATGCTTAGAACTTATTTCAAACATCGTCATGTCAGAGAAAGTGAACCAACAATATATCTAGAAGATAATTTTTGTATAATAGGATGGGGGGGTATGGCCACAACAGCCTGTTACAGAGTTACTTTATAGCTTCAAAATCTGTTCCAGCAATCCAGTTTTCCCTTTGACAACAAGTAATTCAGTACCAAAGCTATATCGTCAACTTTTTAACATTTCAGCGGTTCAAATTTTCTTTCTATAACTACATATAGCAGTTTAAATTAAAAGTTGCAAGTTTGGGGGCCAGGCAGGTACCATGTAGTTCTGAATCTGCACAGTAAGATGTCATTACCAGCTCTAGTCCAGCCATGGTTTCCTCTCGTTCAGGCAGAGTGCCAATCCAGCGGATAGTACCATAGGAATTGCCAACACCCAAGCTCACTTCTACCAAAGAGTTCACACTCAGACCCATGTGGTGAGCATCAATATTTGGTTCCGCCAAGGGTGTATCAATGTCCATGTGCTCTGGCTCTAGAGTCAATTTTAAGAGGAAATTGTTGAGTCAACTTTATTACAAATGTGGAAAATAGCCTCACACGTCATTATGTCAAGCGCTCAAACCTGCAGGTAGCACGTCCCCCTTAACGACGCAGTCCAGTGGAACTTCAACTTCGCCCCCTCTCTTCCCATTCTCATCTGTGTCCTGTAAACAACAAAAAAGTATTGCAAACTGCTAACTTTGTACTGAAGGAAGTGACAAAAATGATTTGGACCCTGTGAAGGACTGGCTGTATCAAAGAACAAGAGGATGAACAGGAGCAAGGAAACACTGCAGCAGCATGGTGTCGGATGGCTGAAATTTAATTGGAGTACTCGTGTAGACATGAGAGTAAAAAGTTGCAAACAGAGGAATTGTAAGCACTGCTTTATATAGCTAGAAAGGATGACTAGAGCTACTGACTAAAAAGGATGGTGTCGTCTGAGCTAGTGTACATGTATGTTTCAGCACAAGAACAGATTGAGAAAGTGAGCAACTGTGAAAGAATATGGCTGAGTAGAGCTTGTAATGTAGATATGATAGATAATTGAGTTTTGACACAGTGGCAGTGCAACAATATGCTGATTTCATTAAACTAAACAACTGAAAAACACCTCTGTAAAATCATCACTCACTGTGGAGATGCAAACAAACGGGTGTCCATCCTTCCCCTTCAGGTCCACCACCATTCCATGGCCACAGTGATCATCCACAAAGAAAGTGACTCTATCTCCTATGGTAAGGTGGTCTGTTTGTGCCTGTGGGGTGGGCTGGGGGACTGAGGGTGACAAGGAGCCAGGCACTACAGGTCTGACTCTGGAGAATGGGGCAAACATGCCACAATCTTTCTTACAGGAGAATAAGGTTCTGGACTTGTAGGTCCCGTCAGTTTGCCCTTTTCCTTTGTCCGCTCCCTGGAGGGAAAGAAGCACAATCACCCCTGAATTAATCTCCCTCACATCCTCAGTTCAATACCTCCGTGAGTGAACATGAATAGGTTGCTGTAGATTACAAACAACAAGATTATCTTCACAGTATTCATAAATCACACCGATTTAAAGTCATACCTGCAGTTCAATCCCAAAGAACACTCCTGATAGGGGACCGGGAAACTTTGGCTCTGTCAGCTTTCCAATGTAGCGGATGATCCCCCTCAGCTTCTTTCCTCCTTCATCCACAGTAACGGGAGTATTCACAGTGAGGCCCACAGCTGTTTTGAGAGCCTGCCCCTCTTTGAACCACCTCAGCCTCTCATTGTCGTCCCCCAGGGCCTGCAGCAGTTCAGCCTCCTGTGTACTCACTGGCTCCATGTCACTCACCTTGAGGGAACGATCTAAACCTGAGCCCATGCAGATGACAGGCAACGTGGTGGGAGAGTCAGGTTTTTTGATGATTGATGTGTATCTCTTCTCTGGGATGTAACATAAGCAGCCTGCCTGGACGTATCCAAGGCACTCAGGCTTTTCTGTTACTATAAAGTACATGTTGTCTCCTGAGTCCATGTTGCTGAGGCAAAGAGATGTAGCAGCTATCCTAGGATGTTAGACAGAAATGCAAGCACGCGAGGACACAAACACACACACACACACACAGAGAGAGAGAGCGCGCATAGTCAGTTTACTACAACAATTATAATATCAACATGTTGAAACGATCAGAATATGAATATAATCCAGATCACACACCCTAAATACACACTCATGCTAACAACAAAGATAGCTTGCAACATTGATGAACGTACGCTAGCGTTCATGAAACCAAAACAACTTAGACAACTTTAGTCTGACAGACAGTTCAGCTTATTGCTTCATTACTCTCTCAAACAAACCTAGGATGTTACCTGCACTGGCTGGGTAACCTTAACGCTCGCTCTCTGTTAGCTCTTGTTCGTTTTTCTCCAAATGGCCAGCAGCCTTGTGAAGTTTCACTTCCTTCATTTCACAGAAGGGCCATCAGCGTCATCGGCAGGTTACAATTTACTTCTACTGACTAAAATGACTCTACCGTCTCTACACATACAATTAGCATTAATGACACGGTAATACTTCGGTAGAGACTATTGTTATCTTGCAGTATAAACACACGAAACTTGATGTGGTAAAGCTATTTTCAAACAAACCCCTTTACAAAACAAGCATATCTATCGTGCCCTAACCGCTTAAACGGTGTTAAGCCCTCAACGCTGTCTTACAGATAAAGTATGGCACCGTCAGAGCAACCAGTGGTGGACTGTAGGGATGGGCGGATCGATACAGACGTTTTTGAGAATCGATCCTCAAGTAAAAATATCGATACCAAGTGTTTTCTTTAACCAGTAATTTTAATAGAAAAACATTTATATTGTAGCAATTAATTGTGTAGGATAGGAACTACGTCTCCTTCCGCCCTTTCCCTCCGCTCAGTCACAGCTGTTCTTATTTTATTATTATTATTTTGAAGAGATTTATATTTATATTGTTGATTTCACTTAAAGGCCCTATATGTAAGTTGGTACTCTTACTGACACAGTGTATGACAGTGGCCGTTAGGGGAACTGCAGTCAGTCTCTTACACGCGCTCCTGGCTCATGCGTGCCCCGTGCGTGTGTGTGAGAGGCAGGCTCGGGAACGCGCATAACGTCACATCCGGTAGATTTGCCGCGAAAACTCGGCCCGAGTCCTCCACAGTCCTGCTCGTGCTCATACATGAACGGCTGAACAGAGAGAGACAAGGCTGGTCTCATTAGTTCTCATTAGTTACGGAGAATTCACTCATTGGCAATAAAAAACGCTTAATGAATGTGAATTTCGGCCGAAAATTTACATTATTCAGTTGACGTGATGTGAAGAATAACTCCTGAAAAGGGTAATAATATTTAACATGTGTTTTATAATTGCTGTTATTCAACATAAAACAAAGAGAGAATACTAATGCAAAGTCT
>OMLI01005485.1:2637-14138 GCA_900302605.1 Rondeletia loricata
ACTTCTCCAGAAATGCTAGGGGGCCTGGGGGCGTGATGCTCCCTGGGAAGAGGTTTTTGCAAATCAGCTTTTAAAAGCTCATTTCAGGTGAATTTTGTACAGTGGCATGTTGCATACACTTTCAAGGGAGGAAATGAAACCATTAAGGGAGAAAATGAAAACAGTCTCTTGAAGCTCTTGAAGACAGTTAAGGCACGTGAGCCAGGTTTCAATAGCCTACATATAGTGGAAACACTGTGCTAGCAATGCCCTTCAGGCTGGTTATTAGCCCCTTTTAGCTTATCATGTAGGGAATCATGTAGACACGTCTATTGAGTAATCGCATTACTAATTACACGTGTGTACGGAATGATCGTGTTATTGGCATAAACCGACAATTCCCAATAATCGTGTTTCTCATGGTCATGTAAACGCACTCAGTGTTAGCAATGCCCCATTAGAAACTCTATCTCTGTTTCAATCTGAAAAGGGCACCTGGGACAAAAATGGCAGGGGCTTATAAGCAGTGGCTTGTGGCGTAGACATGAAAATCTCACTCCAGCCAGCTGACCTGAGTTGGCAACCCTGTTTATCACCTCAATGTTTGTTTTTCATTTCCAACCAAAAAGCACATGAATGCACCCGACTTCACGACTCTGAGAAAAGCACATCCAACGTGCAGATGAATGCGACATCACTAATGAGTTCCTCTACTTATTCCAAACAAACCGCAGTTGCTGCTGCCAGAACTGTAAACGCATCACTTCCTGCGTGCCTGAGGATAGACCCGACAAAAACAGCTTTCATGAACTGGGAACAGGTTGAATCACTATTGTGTTGTATCTCTCGGCAATAGAGGTTGCCAGCACTGCTGCCAAGCATAATAATACTAACTAGAAAAGGTTAGATTTTGTGAAGAAAATGTGTGTGCTTGCTTCAGTTTGAAAAGGTAGACAGTTAACATTCATTAGAAATAGTTTAAATGTCTTTCAAATGTGATTATTTGGAGCTTACGCAATTTATTTGTTAATGTCCTGTAGTAATCAATATATGAAGAGTAGGTAGTAATGTTTTAAAAAGTAGTAGTAGTGTGAGCAGTAGTAATAGTAGTGTGAGCAGTAGTAATAGTAGTGTGATAGTAGTGTGAGCAGTAGTAATAGTAGTGTGAGCAGTAGTAATAGTAGTGTGAGCAGTAGTAATAGTAGTGTGAGCAGTAGTAATAGTAGTGTGAGGAGTAGTAATAGTAGTGTGAGCAGTAGTAATAGTAGTGTGATAGTAGTGTGAGCAGTAGTAATAGTAGTGTGAGCAGTAGTAATAGTAGTGTGAGCAGTAGTAATAGTAGTGTGATAGTAGTGTGAGGAGTGTAATAGTAGTGTGAGCAGTAGTAATAGTAGTGTGAGCAGTAGTAATAGTAGTGTGATAGTAGTGTGAGGAGTAGTAATAGTAGTGTGAGCATTAGTAATAGTAGTGTGAGCATTAGTAATAGTAGTGTGAGGAGTAGTAATAGTAGTATTCACAGTCATATTAGTAGTGACAGTAGTAGTAGTATTTCGACTAGCAGTGGTAGTAGTTTTAATAGCAGCAGCTGTAATAGCAGCTGTAATAGTTGTTGCTGCATTAGTTTTAGTAGCAGTGGTCCCATATCGGGAATCGAACCCAGGTCGCCTGGATGAAAACCAGGAACCCTGACCACTGGACTACAGTATACGCTTCGGTGTTGGTGATGAAGTGAGGGGAAATGTCTGTTGTAGTAGTTACTAGTTAGTAGTATTTCCATTAGAAGTCCAGGCTGAAACTCCCTCCTGCTGTTCACATCACTGATGTCCAAACTTCTGGGCTTGAAATTAAAACCACCAAGCACCAAATGTGGGTAAAAACTGGCCGTGGCAGGTAACTCTGGTTTACTGATCCAGGTTCTGTATTTGTTACAGTGATCAAGGAACTGAAACTTTTTCTACTGTTACTCTCATTGTCACTTTGGATCAAATCATAAGCTAAATGTACTTAAGCGATCAGTTGTGATAAAAGAACGAAAGACACTAACATACAACAAATAATCACATTTTAGACATTTAAACTCTCTGATGAATTCAACTGTCTACCTTTTCAAACTGAAGCAAGCACACACATTTTCTACATATAATAATTACATAGTATAACACCAATGTAATAATGACTAAATAGTTATCATCATTATCATAGATAAATTATATTCATATGATGATAATACATGTTTCAAAAGAGGGATTTTCTTTTGTCCCTTTACACCACAAAGTGGCACAACTACTCTAGGACAGAGTAGCATGACACCGTTTTTGAAGAACGTCAGGAAACAGTCAGCAACACGCTCATTTGTGTGAGTGAAGGTGAGGTTCTGCAGCAGCTGAGATATGACAGAAATAAAACCTCACTTGCTGAGCATTATTCCCAGGGGCTTAGTCGTATGTACGCTAATTTGCGTATCCCTTGAACATGGACATTTTAGGCATAAAACCATAATTAACTAAATATGACTAAGACAGGATTATTGTCATCCCTTGGATACTGTACGTTTGTGGACGCCTTTTCATCCCAGCCAACGAGATTACAAAGCATGTCAACAGTCTCTCATGCATGTCTGGTGAGCCATGAAATGAAATAGCTTATAACCTTTAGTTAGTTTATCATGTTATAAAAATGTTTGAGCACTTTTGGGAAGGCGGGGAGAATCCTTCCCCTCAGTGCCACTGATGAATGTGAGATTTTGTTTTGTTTTGTTTTGCATTTTTCATATTAGACTAATGTGTGTCGTATCTTTGCAGGCCAGAGAGTTGTGGTATCCCTAAACTGTGACAGTGCCAAGACATATGTTTGTTTTCCTCAACATGTCAACATCCATGGCATAGCCCTCTCTGTGACTGAACAAATAAGGGTGCCAGGCCTTTAGCAGTGTGCCAGGCATACTTTAATGTCTGGTAAACACTGTCCTCTAGTGCTCAAACTCTCTCTCTCACACACACACACACGCATACACACACACACTCACACACACACATTGCAACCTCAGTATATATATTTTCCCTTTGACTTTTTTTTACTTTACTTACTTACTAAGATTGTAGAAGGAGCTTAGGAGTTCATTTCCAAAATTCCAAAAATATAAGAGGCCATTTGTCCCAAGTGCCATAAGCTTGTTGAACTCCTAGATATACAGAACATGCTGTCATTTCTGCATATTTCTGATCTTAGCTCAATCAGTTGTAAACATGATGCAGAGGCATTTATTTACGAATTGTATGTTTTGAGTGTTTTATGTCTGTTACTAAGTGTTTTGATAAGCTACGTGGCACAAATCTCCACGTGTGGACAATAAAGTCTATCTATCTATCTATCTATCTATCTATCTATCTATCTATCTATCTATCTATCTATCTATCTATCTATCTATCTATCTATCTATCTATCTATCTATGCACTAAATATGGAGTAATAGCTACAATTGAATAGAGATTTCTGCAGCCACGCTTTCATGATCAGCTATCCTCAGATGGCTTTTAGCCTGACTGATATAGTCTCCCTAACGAGGCATGTTGCAATCAGAGAGTGAGCGACAATGAAAAGGAGGGGAAGGCCTATTCCTCCTCCTCCAAACTGATCTGACTTATCATTCACTAATGCTTATATTTCCAGTTGGATTCACCTGGTGATGTCATGTGACCACAAGGTCACGGTGCCCTTGATCTCCTGGACTACAGGAGGTGACGTGGATCTCGATGTAGGACCGTAACCGATTTGCAAGCGGCCCGTCAACCGGCACTTGAAAGCCCGCAGGATATTAGAGATGTAAATGGAACATAATGACGCCATTATAATTGTGCTCATCCTGCTCAGCCTTTGATGGCAATGTCTTTTTCTCTGCAATTCAACACCATCTGGCTAAATCAGCGTGGGTAGGAGAAGTGGAGCCAGAAGTAGTTAGGACACCGGTCTTTGGTTAGGATGCAGCCATTATCTTTGGCTAGAGACACATCCCATTTGCTACGACTCAAAGTTCTAATGTGATTTGGCCCAGCCCAGTTTGTGAGTGCCAATTAATGTTCATCAAATCGTTTATCAAGTCACAATGCAAGACGGCTATATTCAGATCCTTATAAATAGCTGTACAAAAACCATTTGAGTATTAAAACAGTATCGTCCCATAAGCATTGGGCACTTTGCATCAAGGGCATGCAGCGCTGTGTGCGGCAGAAGCAGTGAGCTTTAAGGGCATGGTGACATTCTGTACTGCTGCCAAAATAGTCCTGTTGGGTCAGTTTACCAAACACACAGAGCAGGTCATCCAGACCTTGTAAACATCAGTCTCTTTCCAAACAGGGCAGCAAACTAAATCTTTAATCCACAGACAACTAACTGATTCCAAAATTCACCAGCCACTTTTAGTATTTTTCCAACCAAATACAATCAAATCTGACCCGCATTTGGATTGTGGTTCGTGTTAAGTTCCCATCCCATCTCTAACACAATGCAAGGAAAATAAGATTTGGCAAATAAAATGTCACGTCAGTTACATTCTATTTAACCAAAGCACAGTTTGCATCAGACAGGGAAGTCACTCTGTTGCCTAATTTAAGAAATGAGATTACATGATTCGATTTGAAGCGAGTTTATGATGATTTCCAGGGATTTCATCAGTACTGCTGATCTTTGTGTAACTTGACAATAGTGTGTGATATTTATCAATGAGCTCAGTTTATACTTCAATCAATACAACATGTTATATCAGTAATTTGGTTTATCACAGTTATTTTTCATCAAGAGCTCAGGGAGAGACGATTTTAGAATCTACTGTAACTAGAATCTAACTAGTCTTTAATCTTTAGTGAGTGCATATTTTTAATGAGCAGAAGCTGAACCTGGTGGAGATACATTAGAAGCAGTAACGGTAAAGCAAAAGAAAAGAACAGATATTGCTCTGCATTTTAATCTGAATGAAAAAGCAAACATACATATTCACAAGCTTTCAAAAGAGTACATCTGGACCTTTACAGATTATTTCCAGACTATACTGACATCTGACGGATTACTGATACATCTTTTATGATCCTCACTTTCAGCATGGCAGCGGGATTTTGGTTGCAGTGTTGTCTCTGTGAAAGAGGCATCTGGCTCCCATCTGGGCTGTGTTGTCTTTCTGCAATGCAAAACATATTTTAGATTTTGGTCAGCTTTGCTCAGAAAACTGCAACCATCCGCTGCCACGTGCACACACACACACACACACACACACACACACCCACACACACACACACACACACACACAAATGTACAGACACGCATACAATTAGGAGGAACATTCAATGAAGCTCAATCAAGCTTGGTTATATAGCTCACATGTCTTTACAAGCTGTCCATTGTTGTGTTTCTGGAGTAGAGTTGAAACTCCTGATAACTGGCATCTTGCAGTGAAAGAGGAATAGCCTGGCGGTACACAGTATACTGACAAGACACAGAAATGACACAACCGTGTAAATGCAGCAGTCAAGATCAATGATATGCAATGCAAGGATTTAGGATTTATGCATAAAAAATGTAGGTAGTGAATATTTCCTCCCACACCTCTGGGAATTTAATCTTCATGTCTATGCTGTCTGCTGAGGCAGCAACAACCGACGCAGAAACCTGCTGCTTGGCATTTGTCTCATGCTGCTGGTAGAAGCCAAGGAGTAAAGCCATGCCTGGGACGTATCGGTCAATTCTGGGGAAGGTGAAAAGCTCATTTAGCAGCAAAATGCGTCAATATGTGTCTGTCATAATGGTAAACGCTGAGTGTGTTTTCCCTCACTCTGTGTAAAGCGAAGTGAGTGCTTACATAGAGTCATCCTCCTCCTCCTCCTCCTTTCCCTTCACCTATTATCTCCCATCACAATACAATAGTCCTGAACCCGTTATAAGACGCTTCCTCACCTTCTGCCCATCGCCGTCATCCATTCTGGGATCCTGGTCCAGTGTACGCTGGCCTTGACTGTTGGCTTGGAGCCAGGCAGATGTCCAGTGGCAGCCCTCAGTGACATTTCATAGCTCTGACATTCAGCTCCCCATCTCATGTGCACCTAGTCCATATACAAGAGACCAATCATGAAAGGAGCCTCTCCAAATAACAGACTTTGGCCTCATCCAGAACTTGGCAATGTTCATAGATAATAAAATACCTCAAAGGGGCCATAAGTACGGCCATTTTTACTGCCATGTAGCACAAAATGACCATAATATATCTTTGTGGGGGTTGATAGGGTTGTTGCTCAGTACCAATGACTTAACCATTACAAGGTGCTGAGATTTTTGGCTTTCAAAACTCACTTTCCAGCCTATACTCAGTTTTGGAACAAAAACTCCCTGCCCATTGGGATTTCTAAAACGTTCCCAGTCTTTTCAGCTGCTCAACAGCGGAGGACGAGCGAGCGACCGGCGTCGCAAGACATTTCCTTCTCAAGCCGAAAAAGCAAATGACAATGCAGTATTATTTTTACAGTCCTCGAGGGGACGAGAGGGGTGAGGGGTGGGGGCTGTTTCAGAGACCTGTTGATGTTGTTGTAGTTCCTACTGGACGCTAATGGAGGTCGATACAAGTCATAGATTACTTAACTGCACCTTTAACGTACTGAAATAACAGCCCTTTAATGCTGAAGCCAAGCGAAATGCACACACGCCCAGATACATATCTTCCTGTCTGTGTTATCTACCTTTGCCCCGGCATTATTCACAACGGCATCGGAGCACATCTTCCAGTTGGCTTCTTCTCCAACCAGGGACACAATCAGCTGGACATTCTCGGTGGTCGCCTCCGACGTGTAGTAGACTGCTGCATCGTAACCCTCAGGGTTGACACTCGTGGCTAGGGCTTTGATGCTGAAGACAGGCTCAGGTGTTGAGTCCCTGGCCTAAGGAACGGAACAGAAAACTGTTCATTAGGTTGTCATGGTTCTGTGTGCGTCCAGTGTGTGTTGAGTATCGATCATATAACATCGGTTGTGGAGGGGGCAATGAGGCAAGGGAAAGAATCAAGCGGAGGCAATTTTAGGAAAAAAAGTAATAAAAATCTGCTGTATTCAGATGCAGCCAGAGAAACACAAGTGGTTATCGAGTGGTCAGTGTAATCTGAATGTTCAAAAGGGTGGCATGACTGGAAAAAGGTTGCGAACCACTGGGTATAATGGTGAAACACATATTTGAAGAATCAGATTGCTTGGCTGAAACTGCCCATTGGATAAAGTGAAACCCAAGTTAGGGTGCCACTCTTTGTAGAGTATGTTTAGCGTACTTCTGACACGATGTCAAGACGGCTGCTACGGGAACTTGTGCTGCTTGAGGCTGAATCAGAGGACAGACCTAACTGCTTGCTGGCTTCCTGTAAACATAAATAAGGATTAGGAGAATCTGAATGGAAAAACGACAGAACAGGTGTTGTGATGATAACTGTGCAAGCGTAGCCAAATACCGTGGAAAGCCTCCTCAGAGTTTCAAACAGTTGGCGCACACTCATCGGATGTCTGCTTGTTCCGGCGTTAACTTCAAAGTGGATTTTGTCGAAAGGTTTGTTTGCCGGGACTAATGAAAGAGCGTGGGGTAAGTTATCAAAAACATGATGAACGAAATGTATCTCATATGCTAAACGTGCACAGGCATCCACATAGTAGTGATCAAAGTATAGTGTTTCTTTGTTGCATGAACTGTATGAGTCTTCTACTCAAAATATATCGTGGGTCTGTTAATACAGTATCTTTTGACTTTGCTGAATTGATGTTATGTACACCGTGTCACCAAGGCAACATGTACATGCACCTGGAGATATGACTGATTCTCATTCTGAAATAATATTGGACTTGTAGTGTATACCTGGGACAAGTTTGCATGCAAAGTGGGTGTATCCCAGGAAATAGTACAGAGGGTAATCCTCGTGGAAATGCTCTCTCTTCAGCTCTGACTCCACACAGAGACCCGCTCCGTAAATTGTACTCTCGGCACACATCTTGGTTTTTGGATGCCAGGCGTTTGATGTCATGATCTGTTTGAGTGAAAAAAATCACAGAGACATTGAAAGAGACATATTGAGTTCTGTGAATCTTCTTCAGCAGCTGAGTTGAACTCCTAATCTCCTCCTATAGCTGCCGACTGTACCTGACTTGACTCAGTTGCGGTGCCCGTGTTGGGCATCATTGGGGTCATTTTACCCAAAGCTGGCTCCTCAATGTTCCTAGAGACTGCGTACACATTGGAGCTGTTGGATGGAAAGGGAAAGTAGAATAAGTTGACATATTGGCTGCATTGTGGATAGCTTGTATATAACTTAAACACAATTGCATAACATAACCGCTAAACATACGAGACTGAGAGGAGTTCAATCTCTTCACTGCAAGGAGGGAAGTCGAGCTCAAATTTTTTTTCTCTGACATTCATTTTGGCTGTAAACTTCCATGGGATGCCGACTGGAAATTTACTCTTCAGCTCAGTACCACACTGGAACATCTCTGTGTTGATCCCGTGGAAAACCCAAAAATCCTTGGTGAAACTGTGGAATAGAATCGAATTCAATAGTTGTAACTCTGCAGTGTAATAAGGATGCATTCAGTTTCGATATGCAATGGCAACGTAGCAATGGAGAGACAAGGTCTACAAAGTTAGCAGAACACTACTATTTTTGACCTCTCTTTTCAAATAGCATGGTATGTTTCGTATGATTTAATTATGTCTAAACATACCTACAGTGTCTCTTTTTCAAAAGCATTGAACATTGAATATAATTACCCAATAAAACCGTCAGTCTCCAATGAAATTTCAGAAGTCAGGAGTTGTCCAAGACTCTCGGTTAGTGGTGGATTTATTGCAGCCTTGGCTGCAGAAGAGAAAACATTTGCTAACGGTTTAGATCAAATCAAACAGATTATTTTCATGATTGATCATCGCTGATTTGATTTGTAGGGCTGATTTGAGTCCTCACCATTAACTGTGATGACATTGAGGGTTTCATAATACTTGCTGATCTCCAGTGGGAGACCCAGGGTGGTGGCTTGTAAATAGCGAGTCTCAAAGACCAGAAATGTTTTGGTTCGGTGCCATGAAAAGCCCCTCTGGAGACGTTCAATCATCCCCCAGACAGGGCTTTCTTTGCCTGCAGCAGGACTGACAGCCTGCATAGAAGCACAATCACAGGAGAGCAGCATGTAACAGGTTTTGCACACTGCGTGACTTAGGGTGACTTATGTAACTTAGGGTCCTTTTGTTAACTGAACTGGCTTTGACACAGAGATGGACCATCATTCATGCTTTATTGATCAATTGGATCACATGTGTCAGATTGTTAATTGATTGTTTTGATGATGCCTTCATCTTCATGTCTTGTACTATTGTCTGTAACTTTTATGCTGCTGCCATATTGGCCAGGTCTCCCTTGCAAAAGAGATCACCCGATCTCAATGGGACT
Source organism: Rondeletia loricata (assembly GCA_900302605.1). Classification (NCBI taxonomy): domain Eukaryota; kingdom Metazoa; phylum Chordata; class Actinopteri; order Beryciformes; family Rondeletiidae; genus Rondeletia; species Rondeletia loricata. The sequence goes on from OMLI01005485.1 coordinate 12,074, forward strand.
AACCTGGTTAAATAAAGGTTAAATAAAATAAATAAATCTCACCTCCATGACAGTCTGAATTAACTCTTTGTAAATATCAACGAAGAACCACTCTTGTCCAGAGGCCCGTGTATAGGCAGACAGAAGAGGCTCGTCTTCAGGCAAAGTCTCCCATTTTTTGAGCTGAAAATGACACAGCTTTATTGTTCAACCCAAGAAAAAAGCTGAACCTCGAGTCACGGACACATCAGAGGTACTACAGATAACTTAGACTTGAAATATCAGTCATAAACTCACCACGTTGAAGATAGCCTGGAAGTCACTGAAACTAAGATCTCCTTTGAATTCAGGGATGTTGTTGCCAAACAGTTCCTTAATTCCTTCAGCACGGATACCCAACTTTAGAACGAATGGAAAAGTGAGTGATTACTATTAAAGAGAGGGTTATAATGGTAAAGTATTGAACTCCATTGTACCTCCAGCAGCTGCAGAATTCTACCAAGGAAATAGAATTTTCCTTTCATCATGATCTCAGTAGGGAGGATGCTCGTTGCGCTTCTTAGCATGAAGACTTCTGTGGCTGTGCCAATCAGGAAATCGTCTGGATTGAAAAAGACACTTAATTGTCATATATAGTTTTCAGAGAAATCTAGGAAACTGCTTCAACTTACAGACGCACTGCTTTGCTTGAACATACCATTAAACCAGTCCATGCGCATAGCTTTGCCGTAATGATAGCTGAGACGACCAAATTTTGGGGCCAGGATCTTCACGGCTACATTGCAGGCTGTTGAGCTATGGCAGAGACCACAAAAAGGAAAGTTTCAACGCTAAAAATCAAAAGCAGGAGAGCACTGAATCTCATGTGAAATGTGATAAACATCAATCGACCAAACATTGCTGCATCGTTATACTCACAGGAAGTGATTGTCTGGAGTGTTGGATCTGGCAAAGCTTCTCATGTAGGAATATGCAAAGCTAGCAACATGGAGGTCTTTCTCCTCCAGCAGGTGAGCAGTCACTGTGGACACCAGAGCCATCGGTGGCTTAGTGTCAAACAGGATCATGAAGGCCAGTATGCGTATCTCATTAGGGAGTTCCTTTTGCAAGAACAGACTCATGGTGATGTCCTGGACCTGAAAGCAGAAGTATTATAATCATAAGGGATCCAAAAGGCCAGGGCTTTAGCTCATGCATTCTACCACCCATTATGTTTAGTCTGCTGTCCACAGTATGTCCAACACTGTCACTTTGCACTACATGTGAGGTATTGTTGTCCTTAGACAATGTGTGTCAGTATGTAATATGAAACTCTTTAAGTTGCCAATATCTCACAACACCAATGTCAGCTAAATATATTCCTGAACGTTTATTATACGTGGTTGATAATGTGATTCCTAGGGTGTGATCACACCTACGGTTTGTTTTCTTTGCTCCATACCATGGAGGAAAAGTTAACCTTGTTGCATTTTTGTTTTTGGTTCGTTTAGGTTCACACTGCCCAATTACAAGTGAACCAGGGCTTGTAAACAAAAGTAATTTGGACTCACAAGCAGCTTGTTCTTTGTATAGAATTTTGGTAACCTGTCATCCCACCAGGTTAGAGATTTTGGTGCTGGGGGAGTCAAAACAAATCCAAGGCGCACTTTACTGTAATTTACCTCTGGTGTTCATACCAGTTAAGAACACATGAAGAAGGAGCTGAATATCAGGCCTATGAAGTCATCTTTCTACATTTCATTTTTGCAAAACTGTCGGTAACTTTTTCCAGATCAATATTCTCTGTCACTTCTCTCTTGCTGTGACAGACGCTCCTCGGTCATTGTCGAGCGCAGGTATGTTTTCAATAGCCTGCTGAAAGAGCGCTCTGCTTGCGCACTGCTCACAGGAATTGTGAGATAAATGTGATACAATGTTGCAATGTTTGGGAATGCTCTATTCATGTCATTAGCAACAAGGAAGGCTAAACCCTGACCAGTCGCCAGCTCATCATTTTGCTCCTCAAATAAACTTTTATAGCCTACATGTCCCGAAAGGAGCAGTATTCAACATCTGACGCACAGACATCATCACCAAATAAGCTGCT
>OMLI01005494.1:1755-12313 GCA_900302605.1 Rondeletia loricata
GATGGAGTGTATGGTGGTGAAGTGTCTGATCAACCGTCCAAACAGACAGGCTGACTCAAACCCTGTGTAGAGAAAGAATGAGTAACATTAACCTTGTTCCTATCTATCTAAATGTGTTTATCTATCCATCCCTCCAACCTCTGTTTAACCGGGCAGGTAGGCTACTGTTCTCAAGACAAGCCAAGAAATCCATACTGTTAAGATAGTTGTTTTTTTTTGTGCAATTTAATGTAAAAAAATGCCCAAAATCTCGTCCTTCCATGTCCAGTCAAAGTAATCACGCGCCAAATAAAGTTATGTTAAGGTAACATGAACAAAGCAACAACAAAAAAGAAAGAAAACGTTTCTTAGCGTGCACAACGTCATATCCAAGCAAAATCTTCGAAACGGAAATAAGTGGTACACTGATCAGATGAGCTAGAGACCCGCTTGCATTAACACCCTCTTCAAAGTAATATTACGCACATAATATTAAAATAACGTAGCCTACATGCAAGAGCTCGACCAGCCGACCACGATACGAGCTATTTCCATATCGGACACTGAGGCGTTGTACCCCCACCGTAAAACACAAACCACACTGGGTGAAAATACGCTTTCTTGCATTATTTACAGGAAATTGTGGCACATTTTTACATACTGTTGCTGACATTTACTCACGTGTCTTTGCCAAGTCAAACACGAGTTGTTTTGTTTTGTTTTTTGTTTCCTGAGAGTCCACATTCATATGATATCCTTAAACTATGGTCGTTTGAAGATTGAGCAAAGGGGGAAAAAAGTTGTCTTACCTCGCTACTGTAATCACGATATACACGTTCCACAAAGACTCCATCAAACACCAAATTCTAAATAAATCAAAAGGTGGAAATTGTCAACCGCGGGCTTGATAGTGGGGCAATTGACGGTCAGCACTAAAAGAGCCAAAGTCCCACGTCTACGCCGCTGTTTTCAGTAGGCTGGTTTAATTACCCGAGGTCTATTGTGGCTCCAGAGAAGTTAACAAACTGGAGAAAGACAAGAGGAAGGAGGATGGTCTCTGATCAATAGGCGGAGTCACACCCTGCGTGTATCCACGGCTTGTCTTCTACATTTTTTATGTTTCCCCGCCAACTCTCGCTGCAGTTTTGGCCTAGTGTCCGGGGGCCACCAGGGGGCCACCAGGGGTCCTTGGTGGGCTCCGAGGGGCCCCGACAGAATGAGTATCAGCTTAATGCCGTTTCACTCCTTGGAAGATTGCACAATAAGAACATGTGTAAGAATGACTGTTTTAGTCAGAGGTGTCACTCTCCCCACTGTTGTGATCTCCTCCTACAAAAAATCGTATCAAATGGAGGTCAGTGGTGTAATGCATGTCTATTTGGGGGTCCTTGACATAAAAATAACTCCTGGCCTAGTAGACAGTAGACCAAAGGTATCCCACTGTACTTTTAAAATGAAGTGAAAACTACAGAAATAATATGTTGACTACTAAGACGATGGACTCACTTGGGTTCACTTTCCAGAGCTTTTGATAAGGTACAAGAAACAGAAAAAAAAACCAAGGATTGGCAACTAACCAGAGTACACGTTTATGATGATATCTCAAACAAACAAGGAAATAAAATGAATTAGTCACTGGTGACATGTATGATCAGGAATTTTTTTTACGCGTGCTGTAAAACAATCAAAGTCCCAGGTACTAAAATGTTTAGCAGAGAGGGTGCGGTATCCAGTCAAATAATTACTGTAATGTCTAGATGTAGCCTTGTCAACAAAAATAAATCCTCAATTGAAATGAAGAGAAATGGAAGGGCCAGCTATTGTGAGATTAAGAAAAGTAATAGCATATGCTATATAGTTTAGGGTCTGTACAAATTGATAGATTTCATGTGGAGAGCATACTGCTGAGAACAGCAGGCGCTAGGATATGACAGTACAGATGACCCTTTTGTTAAACCTCATCCTAATGTAGTTAATGGTTGACTATGGCTGGTGACCAAAGTTAAAATCAGGTCAGTCATTACCACAGTTGGATTGTATTTTAGACATCATGGGCCACATTATGTTTTTTCATTGTGTTTGGCCAAATGTTATTGCCTTGACATATGTAAGCATACAACATGATTGCTTTACAATGTAATATTCCAATTTAATATTAATAAGCCTCACACTGTGTTCAATTTATCAATGCCAGTACTGCAACAATATTACGGTGAGATATAGAAAACAATGAATTGTAAACCTCAAGTGTAAATTCTTCCACTCCTGCTTGATTTACACTGTCTGAATGAGTACATGTCTTGTTGTACTTGCATCATGCTCATCTTTCTTCAGCTGTTAGTGGAGTCTAATTTGTGTATCCAGTGGGATTGCTACAGTTTAGTCTAGACAAGTTGGTGGTTTCCATTGGTACCTGTGTCCTCATAGGTAAAGGGACGCTCGCTAAGGGATGTAACTGGGGGGCGAGGGTGGGGGCTTTTCCCCACAGAGTGCTCTCGTCTCCTCCATTTCCAGTTACCATGGCATCACACCTTAAGGCTAACCAACACAAGGCATCAAGAGGCTAACAGTGTGCCATGGGTACAGCAACACCCCCCATTCTTCAGACAGGGAGAGCAAAATGATACATGAAACATGTATCATACTCAGTTGTCCAAATGCTTTTGTCTACATGGGATAGCCAAATAGACGCATTGTGTCAATTGTATAAGACAGAAAGCAGCAACCGGGGGCACAGAGCTCTCAAAAAGATGTCAGAAATCCTTAATCACCCTGAATCACTTCTGTAGGTCTGTTGTTGGTAGCCAAGGCAGTACATGATTATACAGAATTAACAAATTATTTGATTTTCTTTTTCATTTAAAGTGACATGCTGTCTGTGACATGCTACTTCCTGATTTTTTTTGACCAATTCATAAGGCAACGCCCCCCTTCCTCTGTCTCTCCTTCTCCCACACCCCTGGAATGCAAGACAAAGGACCTCTGAGTTTATACATCAAAAAGGACAGAACTGCAGATAATTGTATTTGTGTGTAATACACCCAAGAGTGTATCATAAGTTCTATAACACATATAAGACAAATGCTTCAATATAGTAATTTCTACTTATTCCCGAGTGAATCCATGAGGTGTTTACCACCTTTAAATGAGTGACAGGTAATCAGGTGAGTTCTGGTGACACAGGAAGCAGAGCAGGCGATCTCTTAGGATGTAGTTTCTGATGAAACACTGTAGAACGTTCCCATGGGCAAAAAGCTGGCAGGATGAGCCAAGAGAATGCTCGAGTTACATCAGACACATGAGACGCACGCGTACGTGCACATATCAAACATGATAGAGAGAGAGAGAGATTATACAGATGTAATGCATATGTATGCTCTCATATACATATACATGCATAGTGTAACTTGATAAACGACAAGGTTTTTTATTTCAACAGCAAATAAATCAACACAACTGTACTATTAAGCAAGTGAAGGCTCATTAGGCTAGATTTTCATTCTCAAAGCTCTGCTATGGTGTGGAATTCCAGTTTAGCTCAATGATTGACTGATGGGGAAAATGATCCATGCAAAACCACCAATTTGGGGAATTAAAACTTTTAAAATAAAATTCGAAAAATAAATATATGGAACAATCAATTACTAAATTGTCAATGAAGATCAATACGTGAAACAATCAATAAAGTGATGATAAAATGAAATAGTTTATCAATTGTAACTTCCCCCAGCAATTGGTCAGAAGCCCCGAACTCTATTATCATTCTGTCTGCTGGAAATATGGCACCTCTGCTCATATCCTCTTAAGTGAGACATTAGTTCTTAGAAATTCTATACATTTGGACATATGGCCTGTGCATGAACTCATTAAATCATCCTCAGTCCTGCAACTGACCCCTAAAAGAAATTAAGGGTTCTCTCTTCCACTGCTACGCTCCAGGCTGTTTAGCTAAAGTCAGCCAACAGGAAACCACATGGGTGCCTAGTGCGAACCCTCCCCACCCCCCAATTACCGTAGACTTTCCCCCTTCGAGGTGGATCATGCAGCCACTGAAGACACTGGTCATGACCCCGGTCTTATAATCAGATTTGTGTGACGACACGCACATGTCTGATCACAACAGCTGGTCACCGACAGGCCTTGGTCTGGTCACAACATTGACTCAATGTTAACATCCCTAGAATGGGATGTTAATGGGATAATTCACCAGTAATACATTACTGAGCTAATCTCTATTTAATTCAATGACAAAAATAAAATTGGTGATTAAAGAGTAATGAATCACCCACGACAGTGAAGCATGATGGCTACGGGCTGTTTTGGTTACTCAGTCATACTCTAACCATAAATCCAGTCACTGAGTCAACATTGCATTCTACACCGTGTCAGACTCCTGTAGAAGAATAGCTTTTTGTATAATTTGTCTTGTTACATCATTCCTTATCTATATTAGCACTTGTTCACAGATTGTTCCTGCATATTTTTGCCTGACACTGCACATCACACAACAAAGTGGTTTAAGAGAATTGAGAGTATGATAATATTGTGAGACAAAATATAATTTGGGAGACTGTTCACTAAGTTCAGGAAGTAAACATCTTTTGGTAAAGAGGTATGAAAGTGGCAGTAGAGGAAAGTATATTATGTCTTTGACCAGTGTACTTTTTATAATTTCACATTGCCTCTGAATACAGGCTATCTGAAGTTTTGATGACCTGACCAAAGTTGTGAGGACATGGTGCTTATTCCCATTCGGTGCACCTGCAGACTGCCCACTCCTCCACAGCCCTGTCAAGGCCATGCTTCACTCCCCTTGACTATCTGGCTGATGTAATGCTCCCCTATCCACATATCAGAAGCAAACAGCAGCCAATAGCTGCATGACAAGTTACAGCTCAGGACAGGATGCTTTTCATCTGGAGAGCCAAACACAAGGCACCATGCACTGCAACTTCAACAGTAACAATGCCCCAGGTTATTTGCAAACCAAATTACCCTTCCTCCCTTGGTTTCCATATGGTGTAAACGAAGATAAACCAAGCCAGATAAATAATTTCACTGGATCTAGCTACCTTCACAACAAAAAAACAAAAGCATCAAAAATGTTTACGGAAAACTTTCATATGTATGACTTTAGACTTTATTGTCCCCAAGGGTAAATTCCTTTCCACAGCAATGTACACATCAGATAACAGTACATACAACAGCACACAGTAACAGCATACAATGACAGACAACAGTACTCACTCAGGCCTGTTCAGCGAGGCCTATTGTATGGCTGCGGGGATCAGGCTTTTCCCAAAGCAAGCCCTTCTGCACCTCAGTGTTCTGTACCAGTGTTCTGCAGTAGGGTAAGGTGGTGATTGAGTGGGTATGTGATGTCCTGTTCTATTTATCTATCTATGATTGTTAAGAACATGACAAAGCTTGTTTATTGAATTTTAATGATCAAATTCACGGTAACAGCACTGATTTAGATCTGTATGTGGACTGTTTTGTATGTGGACTGTTTCACAATTATACTTTTCTGCAATGCTAATATTGTCAACTGTTCAGGTAATGTGTTTCCTGCTGTGGCATGTCACTTGTGCAACATAAGCCTATTGTATTGCTGCCAACAAGGTTCACTTCTTTTTTTAATTCATTACTAAGTAAGGCAATGTTACTGTCTGCTTTTACTCACCACATGAAACAAACCATACCGTGGTTCAGTTGTGACATTCTCATGCCCATTTTCTCTCGACAGTGGACTAGACACATTCCAGACTGGTACATTCTACTTTGTTAGGAGTTGGAGGGTCAGTTTCACTGAGATAAACATATCTAACACTGATGTGAACCATGTGTTACATCACTTTTGACCATTAATACTCAGTTGCATCTACCTCACCTTGGCATCTCTTTGAAGACATGTTAGGCCCCAGTATTTAAAAAGGTTTTACCCAAAGGGATTACATGAGCTTCTTTGCGCAAACAAAAGAAGTGTACCGGTATATGTTTATTGAGTATAAATAAGATACTATGGAGCGCAGTAGTACCTTATGGTCATTGATTCCAAGATATCCATACCTTAGCTGACAGCTTATTACCATGTTATGTGTTGCTGCAATTAGGGCTGTCACGATATAAAATGTTCACAATACGATTATCATGGCAAAACATATCACAATAACGATATTATTGCGATATCTATAGCAATCATTAAAAAAATAATGCGATCACTTAAAATGCATCTTTAACTATATTTTGCTCCAATGTTTGTTTCATGGCAGTCAACAAATACAATCCATCAGATTATCAACTGAAACAGTCACATGAAGTTAAATAATCCAGCCACGATATATCGTATAGTTGAAGTCGGACAAGCCATCACTCATGTCAATGCGAGTTAGGGATAACTAGATATAGACAATTAAAACCAGCACCAAATTTTTGGGACGGACTGATGGACCGACAGCTTTCTTTCAACAGCTGTTTCAGTTATATTTTTGATACATTATTGATTTGGATTGGTTAGTTTATTAAAGTGTCATACACACTAGGGTTGTCAAAAGTATCGATCCATTAATAATACAAATAATAACTTCAAGGCACGGAATAGACAATCTTCATCACATATTTATTACCTATTGCTCTTTGGGGCTAACTGAATATACGATGAGACGTTCAGGTGTGCTGAGATGACTCATCAGGTTTCTGAAGATACTGTTTGACAGCATTAATAATAGTTGATACTTCTGCCATGGCCCCATTACCTGCAACAGAGCAACGTATTACTGGTTACACAAACACCTTCTGTAGAGAGAGATAAATGATCAATCAATGGCCTAAACATTGATTTGCAGAATCATCCTCCTGATGCTTGGTTACAGTGACGTTTACAGATCAGCAGGTAAGGTGAATGGCTAGATGTTAACCACATTACACTGATCTGATCAGAAATCACACACACACACACACACACACACACACACACACACACACACACACACACACACACACACACACACACACACACACAGTCATCACTGGGTCAAGACCCATGTACCCATTCATATACATACATCTTGGCCCCATACATGAACTTAAGGAGTGTACTTGCAAGTTTTCACCCCTGTTTCAATAAGATTGAATGTTTACAGCTGCTAGGTAACACCTTGAAATGTCATCTTATTCTGGTGTACAATTCTGGACTTTTTTCCCTCATGCAGAAGCACAAATAAACTTGGTGTCCAGTATGTAGTTATGTAGCTCTGACTGTTACCTTGAGCTTGCGCAGGATTGTATTCTGCCTTGCAATTTGTCTTCCTCTGTGCCTTCTTTGCATACTAGTCAATAAAATGCGTTTTTCAAGAATTTTCACTCCACTTGGTCTGTCTTCTCCTTACTTAACCACATTTTTTAAATCCCATCACTTCTTACAGTGCTTGATCGGCCAAGCCTATCCTATTGATGGATGTCCACAGAAAAAAGTCCCCAAACCTAACCCAACCCTTGGCCAACCCTCATTTCACTTAGCTGCTACCAGCAACTAGAATGGCCTAGAAAAGACTGTGAAACTGGTTGGTTTTATCTCAGAATCTGCCGTCAAGGACTCTATTACGTTCTCTCATTACACCTGACATTCTCTCTGAAACCTATTTTCTTGCCACGCAATAACTACTGCTATACTAAAATCATTACTTAAGTCTGCTCTAATGTGTGTTTGTTATCTGTGTGGCTTGCTGTCATATGACTTTTGCCTGGTATATCATATTGCTTGTTTTACCAATTTAGTCTCGCCCTGATTTGATTTGATGACTGCTATTATAACCTGCCATTAGACCATTAATGTTATGTCATATGCACTGTGGTGCTCCATGCTGCTTGTCCACTCTCTTCTTGTACCATCTGTTATTCTATTTGTCACCTCATCTATTCTGTAGTGTCATTGTCTTTCTCTCGGTTGTGTCTCATCTTCTTTTTCTTTCTTTTCTTTTAATGCCAATTACTACCTTTCAAGAGGCCTTTTGTGTCTTGCCAGACCATCATTGTAAGTAAGAATGTGTTCTTAATTGACCTGCATGCTTACAATGCTATGGTGATAAAATATCAATCAATGAGACTATAAAAGCAGCAACAATTGTTGAAGAATAAGAATTCAGCTCAGGATCAGAGTGTCCAAGAGCATAGCTCCTTTACTGCATACATGTATGGGTCAGCGTACAAAGTCAGAGGAAGTCTAACAAAGTAGGCTGCACACTGAATGGCCTTAAGGTAGAGATACGTTGTAGCAGTATGATGAACAGTATAAATTAGAACAAATAGATTGTGAGGTGCAAACAAGTCATGAGACCTTGGGGGCACCTGGGAAATCGTAATAAGTTGAAAGAAAAAGGCTGAGGGGTTTATGCAAGCAGGAACTATGTGAGAGTCAGTACCAACATACAAGGTCTAAATAGCATCAATCAATGGTTGTGTAAGTTTGCTTTAAGTCTTAAAAGGAAATGGTGTTGACACTGAAGATTAAAGGAAACATGTGACTCAAACCATTAAAGGTGATGTTACTCTTCCACATTCCCCCTTTTGTCCCATCAGGGACAACATCATAGATAAGATTCAAACCTCAATATTGCAAAGGGACACAATAATCATCATTTCAGTTTCATCACAATCTAAAATCAAGTACAATTAATGGAAGTTTAACACTAGAGCTGCCAACAGGTATTGTCTTACTTTTCTGTGTGTTCAAATGTATTTTACTTTATGATGATCAAACCCACTGGGCCCTACAGTCTATGACCTTTACTAAATGGGTGTTATTCAGCATTTCACAAGGTAAAAATTATTTAAGTGGAAAAGAAAAAGAAGAAAAAAAGGAAATTAATGTTAGGTATTTATTATCATTTTAACATAAGGGTTAAAATAATGATTAACCCTGTAAATATTTTTCTTTCAACTTATCCTTATCTATCAAGACACTAATTTGTTAAAAAAAAAAATCCTATGTATTTTTTGGCCTTTGTTTTTTTATAGATAAGAGCCAATACAGACTTTTAAGCCATTGAAAACGACATACCCTGCACACTATGTTACTATAAAATGCTTATTCAAGTCAATTAATATATTTTACATTATACATAATAGATGCTGATTCTTTTAGACATGTCCAGATTAAATAAACATCACTATTGTGATAGTTCACATTTTTTGTGTGAAATCAATGTGATAAAATATGGGGGGAAATAAGAGGAACATTGACTTATTGGCTGTTTAAGGTGGTAAATGCATCTTAGCTTTCTGGTATCAATACGCACCTTCATCTCCACACACTAGCTTCTTGGCAATGCAGGGGATCTCAACATATCCAAACTCTTTGAGGCTGGCTACTTGCCGGGCTGTTATAGGGTGCTGCCACATGGCTGTATTCATGGCAGGGCAGAAGAGTAGAGGGTGACTGGTATCCCAGGCTCTTACCACACATGTCTGCCAATGACAAATACTAATTAACCTGGGAATTATTTAAGAAATGATCCATGTGTACCATAACAACTTGTGGGTAATCAGACTATTCACACCCAGCCTACTAATGTCATGCTCTCACCAGCAGATTGTCACAAATTCCATTAACAATCTTTCCAAGAGTGTTGGCATCTAATGGGGCAATGACGAGTAGGTCTGCCCAGCGCCTTAGTTCAATGTGTAGCACAGGGTCAGATCGCTGTGTCCACAGCTAGAATAGAGACATGTCATCAGGCATAACCAACGAGACATTCACTTGCTTGCTGGAATACATGATACCTTAGACTGTCCATTAATAGTGGCCTATTAAGACATTTGAGAAGTACATTATTACCTCCCACTCATCCTTGTCACTATAGATTTTCACCGCAACCTCAGCAGGGTTATAGAAGTGCTTGGCATGCTCAGTGGTGACCACTCTTACATCCACCTAGAGCACAAGGGAAGACAAGTCACAGGGATTTTTAATAGCACATTTTGGTAGATAAATGAAGGACGATATCAGAGCTAGAGATCTCTTTCAGTCAACAAACTGGTTATGGCCAAGGTAGAAGTTTGGTATTATCTGATTTGTTTCTCTCTCACAGGGAAAAGGAAAGACTGTCTTAGGTTTACAAGTGAGTAGAACAGATGCTAGCAGATAGTAGCAGACACTGGTGGATGTTCTGTTCTACTTGACCTTTCCGTTGCCTATGACATTGTTGATCACAACATGATGTTGATCATGACATCAGTTTATCATCTTACAGATTTTGTGGGGATTACACTGCTTTTAATTGGTTCATATAATATCTCCCAGAAAGACAGTTCTCTGTTGCCTGGAGTAGTTGTGTATCATCCTCAAATTTAGCTGTGGAGTACCTCAAGGTTTCGTCACAGGTCCTATTTGGTTATTCATTTATATACTCTCACTTGGTCACATAATTCATAGATAGAATTCATTTCTGTGTATGAGGTGAGGTGTCAGCTGTCTGTGACTATGAGTCACTAAGGTGTCAGCGAATTAGGATCCTAATAAAGAAAAGGTTACATTTTCTTTATTAGGATCCTAATTCGCTGACACCTTAGTGACTCATAG
>OMLI01005542.1:3232-14109 GCA_900302605.1 Rondeletia loricata
CCCCCTCAAAACTTCTTCTGGGCTAATGGGGTAAAGAATCGAATCATGAGTTATGCAGTAATTTGAGCCGCTCCATGTGTCGCTGCTGCGGTGTATGAAAGCATTAAAGAATATTTGCTGTCCATTCAATTTATGAGATGGAAAATTCTGTCTTGCCGCTCCTTCTCACACAGGGAGTCGCTTTTCAGTGTTCCTCTCTCCCCGGGTTTGGCCTGTGATCTGTTAAATAGCTGCTTGACGTTGCCGAGCCAGAAGAAGGGTTCATATCCTCGCCTCACCATTTTATTTGATACACAGTGTTTTGAAATGTATCCTATTTATTCCTGGTCATTAAAATCCCTCTTTACCTCACTTCAAGCTGGAAAAGTTTCAATTTATTTAAATGTGCTCATTGTTTTTCTCTCTACTGGTTGCTGCTGCAGCTATTGCAGTCTTTGCAGAATGTGCATCATGTGCATATCTTTTGGAGGGGCACAGCTATATTTTACCACTATTACAATTATGATAAGTAAAAGGACTCTTTCTAGCAGCAAAGTGAAAGTGTCCAGGTTTAGCCCCCCACTCCCAGCCCCCACCTGACGTAGACTCTCATATGGGGAGCTGTCAGAGCTGCCTGTCTCTTTCGGGGTTTTTTCCCTTTCTTTCTTACTTTTTTGCTGGAGACTTGCAAGTGGATAACAATGAGTCCCTTGGCTGTGCTCATCTGATTCCATCAGGAAGAGAAGAAAAGCACCATAGCACCTTGGGAATATGGCGCCTGAAAATGGTAATTTGCCAGCTCCAGCAAATCCTAGGAGAGCAGGGAAGATGAAGAGTAGACAGATTTCACTCGCTTTATTTATTAAATTTGATAACCGGTACAGGCCTCCAGAGAGGCAAAAACATTCTGCTGCGTGTCATTTGGAAGGAGGGAGGGAACGGAGCAGAGAGCCGTCAAAGACAGCTTTCCAATCATTCAGTCAGTCTGATGTCAGGCATCGTTGGGTCCACAACTACCTTCATTTATGTGATGCTGCTCTCATACCTCTCTCTCTCTCGCCATAAACAGATTATTAAAAGGCTTAACATTTGGCTCCCCTGCAGTTTCCCCATAGTTTTCCAATAGGATATGACTCCATTGGAGCCAAATATTTTATTGTGGGATTAAATTTGTGAGTCCAATTCAAGCAGATTTGTTTTTCAAAGTGGTGGAAAATGGAGAAGTGAGTCAATAATGTGAATTGATTTGTATAGACCAAAAGCATCTCTCCCATACTTGATGTATGTGAGGGACAGTACATGGCTACTGAGCCACCCTTGGCTGGCCTTATGGTAAAGCTAATTGATTAGCTGACAGGCACTGTTTGGTGTCAGGCAAGCAAAGAGGCTACCTCAAGTCTCCTCTCCCCCAGGCTATTATTTAACACAACCGTGTTGTTCTCAGTTTCCACCCTTTGTCCGGGAAAAGCTCCGTGCCCTCTCAGTCCTCAGAGGGCTCCTCAGGGACACTTCACACAACTCAGAAAGGAGGGGGGAGAGAGAAACATAGCTACAAAGCCATACTTGAGAGGTATCACTTTGCAATCTGCCTGACTCCCAGCTCTGGCGTCTCATTTGTTCTGTGTGTGCTGATGTGCATCGGGGCTTCGGGGCAAGGTGATAGTCTCCAGGGACAAGTTGCTAAGGAAAGTTACCTGAAGAGATAAGACGGCGAAGGGGGAGGAACACCAAATCCCTTTCTAAGCTGTGGATCTTTGTGTTTCTGCTCAGACCAGAAGCAGCAGTTTAGCAGTACCCCCGCGGAAACTTGACTGCAGAGCCAGAGGTCCTTGAATGGGTTGCCTTTGAATGGCTGGGGTCTTTTGAATGTGCTCCGTTTGAATGAGAGGTCTTTGACAGGCAAGGTCTTTGTGATTCTCCTGTGCTCCCTCACTGTTATCAGCAGGGCTGGCTCTGTATGCTGGAGGAATAACAGCTCCCATTGCCAGCGTTCTCTGATGGCACTCGTTTATGGATGGGCTAGAGGACACCCTTCATGTTTGAAATGCTCATTAGGTAGTGTGTCTGACTCTTGTCTGAATCTCCCCTGAAGTCCCCTGAATCCCCTTTTTCAGGAGTCCCCTGAATCTCTCACAAAAGTATGGTGTTAAAAGCTGTGGCGCCATGGTAACTAAAACTAGCCCAGTTTATTATGACTGTGTATATACACAGTGGAAGAATAGCTGTCAGTTGACATACCACACCTATAAGCAGTGGTAAGTTATTGCATATATGCACAAAACTTAATCCCTCCCACCGAATTTCTGAGCCTCTTAATTCTTCAAAATATAGAAGCTCATATAGTTTTTGTAATTAACAAATCACAATTTAATCCGCAGTGCATGACAATTCAATTTGTCGATTGCCCCTCCAAACCGCCCGCCCTTCGTCTATTTGCTAGCGAGAAGGAAAGAAAAATAATCTTGTTGAATGTATTAATTCAACATGATGAATCCTCTATTCAAGTCAGTGGAGTGAATAATTAAAATTAGCTGATAAAACTTTCAGCAGAATTGCTTTGCCGAAATTGCTGAACAGATGTGTCATTTTAATGAAAACCCACAGCCAAGCTCCTTTCCCTTCCCCTCTGTCGGATAAAAATATTATTCCCGCGGCGCATTCTTAATTTGGTGGTAAATACACTCCGAGCCATCTCCGGAAGGGTGGGAGCGGGTGGAGAGGGAGGAAGAGCAACTTGTCACACTTAGTAAGTTGATTTCTCCCCCTGCATGCAGAAACAGCTATCTACAGTAATTCACAGCACTCCATTGTTGCAGCAAGTCCCAAGGAGGACTTATTAAAATGCAATAATCTTCCCATTTAAACAGAAACAATAACCATTAGAATTCCCGCAGATCTAAAACAGACCGTAAGCCCCCATCTGCTGTGAATGATTAGAGTCTTGACGAGGGAATTTAATTTGCAACGTTCAAAGATGGGAATCTGAGCGGATCTCTCCTCCGAGGCTCTCGCCCTCATACTCATTTGCCTCTCGCTTTATTTATCTAGTTATTTATTTATTTAGCTGCCACTAGCGTCACTCTGGAGAGAGGCCGTTGGATGCGTTCATGTTCGACAACAGCACGCAACCCTTTGTAGATCCTTCATGTTATAATATCACATGCAGCTTTTGTGACGTTGATTTTTGTTCCTATCGCCTCGCCATACAACACTGAGAGGTGATCTTGCACTGTCGATTCTAACATGTGAAAATGTGTCCTTTAGAAATCATGCTGAATGGCAGTATTGCTTGTAAGAACATTGAGACTGAAGAAACACACGGTTAAGTTATCCACACCTGACTACAGTTGCTTTAAGCTCTCTTCAGCCCTCCTCTTTTTTATCGCTGTTTGTTTGGCTGTATTGTGACAGCAATGAAACATTTGCTGTTGTGCTGTTGGCCAACGGACTGGTTTAATCAGCCCCAGTAGTGGGGGAGCAAAGTTGGCTCGCTGGAATACAACACTGTTTGTGAAACCATGGTATTTCCCTATGGGGAATGTCTAATTCATAGTGGGGTTGGAGCTTTATAATGTTAATTTTGGAGTCAGGCTTTGGCTGTAGGAGACGATCCATCATTCCACACAGTGGCCCCATACTCCCTGACTTGCTGACGTTTTTGTCAAGAAAGCAAATTCTGGCCCCGGCTGCACTATGAGGAGAGGGACAAAGCACGAGAGGAGAGAGGCTAGTTAATGAAGTCTGTGAAGTTAAAGAAGAGCGAGAGTTAGTTCTGGAGACTCTTGTGTTCCCTTCTTTCTCCTCGTTAATGAGATCCACAGTCGACTGGAATCAGTATTCTTAGCAGTCTTCACAGACTAGAGCTTGAGCCTCCAGACAGACAGCAGTCGCCTCTCCTTCATCTATGGGTGCAAAATAGTAGCAGGAATATGAAGAGCAGAATCTGGGGTCCACCTAATTGTTTTTCTATATTGTGTACTCATTCAGTTGGGCTGACACTGGTTATTTTCAGACTCATTCTATGTGCATAGCTCATGTAATCATGTGGAAAGCAGGGATATTGAGTGAATAACACAGGAGCTATCACCACCTCAGTGGAATCGCAATACATTCAAAGGCCTTTTCAGCAGCTATCTCCACCCATACCATAATGATAATGGATCACATGTCTTTTTTGTCAAGCTAAAAGTCCACATATTTCTCTATATTCAGCATATATTCATCTCTGAGCACCCCTTTTGATTGTGTGACTTCAAAGCCAGCTCTCAAATCTTGATGATCCTTGCGCAGGTGCACAGCTTACTGTAGGTACCGCGCTCCACCGCTCGTTTTTGGGTGGAGATAGCATCAATCCATGGAGGCCCACTGGTTCTTCATCATTTCAAATGACTGCCAAAAAGGAGAGCTGTGCCCTCCATACAGCACCTCAGCAGGCTAAAACGTAGCAGGTGCAATGCTAAATATATATTAAAAAGTGCCTTACTCTGCAAGTTGCCATATTCCCGTGGGCTCCCAGCGCTACTGATCTCTCTGCCTGGTATCATCCATTTCTGGTTGCGAGTGTTCCGAGCGACTCCTAAATCCTGTCTCTGGTTCGCAGCGTGCCCCAGAGACTTCTGATAATGAGCTCGGAGGTTAGGAAAGAAGTGGAGTGCCAGTCCCAGAAGGTGTTGTTGAGTTATGGATGGGGGAAACATCCGCAGAGCCTCCAGAGACCCAGTTAGGGCCAAACCTTTGGCGGAAAGCATATTATTCCCCAATTTGAAAGGGAAAGCTGTGGCGTTTTGAAACACAGCTAATTGGCACTCAATGGAGGAAGACTTCAGAGGGAAACAAATTTGTTCATATTTTACTCCCAGCGAAAAATGCCTTTTTAAATGTGGTATAAGTAGCAAGGCATTCAAAAGTTAATGGAAAGATACCCTTGACTGTATTTGTATCATAACAACTCAAGTTAATACAGAGATATTTGCATACTTCTGATTGCTGATACTAAAATAGCACTGGCTTTAGTTAACTCATAATGAATTTGAAATTGATCTCACCTGCAGTCATTTTAAATCGGTGCATTATATTTAAACTGTCAATTACAGTTATATCAGATCAAGTGCCTCTTCAATGCTCGGGTTGAATTGTACAGCACAAATAGGAAAACAAATCACACACAAACACTTGATCTAATTAATATAAGAGTGCTTCCCTCCCACACACAACACTTTGTATCTAGTTAAAGGGGTATACCATTTGATTTAAGAATACATCGTACAGTATTCTCATTCTTAAAGACCACATGAAGGTAAAAGTGACTTTTTTGAGTTGTTAAGTGACGATAAATAACTAACTCTTAGCCAGCTCAAGGTGACATATTGTATACAGTGTGTTTGTCGCCTTTACCATAGATTAGCATTCTAGCAAATTCAAAAAAGGCACAATAATCCCAGTAAATTACTGCCAGTATGATGATAAAGTATCTGCTTGTCTGCTTCTTTGTTTTTATCGTCCCTCTGCTCAAATGCTGTGTAATCGTTTGGGTAGCATTCACCAATGTGATGACTCCTCCCACTGTTTGATGTGTGACTCCCGTCTCCGCCCTTATTTCCTTTTTATCAGAGGAACCTGTTTTGAATTGAGCTCAGATTACCATTTCATGCCGTCTTTAACACAGCCCAAACAGTATTTTTCAGCGTAAAGAAGTGTTTGTTTGTTTGTTAGTTTTTTCCTCTGGGCACTGCCACAGACACCTTATCCAGTTTTTCCAATTCACTACGGAGGTATATTACTGTAAGAAGATAAGATGAAACTTGAATGATCACCGTGGGGAAATTGGGGAACTGATGTAACAATACAGACTACAGTATAGGACACATTATGTGCTCTTGTTTCTGGTTGTAGGAGACAATGTGCACACAAACCTTGTAAGGTGTAGGGATAATGTTTTTGAATACTGCAATTAAGTGGCATTTTCCTTTGACTAATTATTGTAATTAGATTTATATGCATAATCTAATGATTGTGCTCAGAAATATTTGGAAAAAGTGCTTTAATATATATTAGTATATGGTGGCACAAATAGCACCATGCCATCTTCTGACTTTGTTCACCAGTTTAGCATTTGGTTGAGCTGAAGACGGTGATTGGATTTGGCAGAGCTGATGTACTTTGTCAACGTTGGTTTTTTCAGTGCATGTCTGTGGCCTGACATGGCGGCAAATCCTATGTGTCACAGTCAAAGACTTTGATTCGGTTTGACGGCCAGTATACAGTATGTCAAAATCATTGAAATTACCAAAGTGATGATGGAGGTGGGGCTGGGTAAACCACATTAGATGTATAGGCAGAGAGTTGGGTAAATCATGGTTGGTGATACAGCTCCAACACGACACTTCCTGTGTGATAGGCCTTTGTGTTCAACAGTGTCAAGGTGTATGTTAAAGCAGTAATGCCTCAGAAGCAGGGAGTTACTGTGCATTATACAATGGGCAGTTTCAGCCAAGCAATCTTGTAAAAGACTGATAATTCCCCAAACCCATGATTGTGAAAACTATAGCTATGAAAAATGTTATTGTTCGCAATGGTAACTCTTGTAATAACCAGCTAGTAATCCTTCTGGCTATCTACTATTTTGTATTCTTATCTATGTTTATTACACGGTTACACTGAATACTCAATTGTGATTGGCCAATGAACAGACTGCTGTTTTATGTTGCTATGGTTGCAGTTCTGCTGGGACATTAAACAATTTTTGGCGGAAGCTTGTCAGTTACTTTAACTCATTATAAAATCATTTTAAATCAATATTTCGTGTCAAATGATTAATGCCTTTGGTAAGTAGCTGTGTAATAAGCAGGATAATGTCCGCTTTGCGTCGGGTCTCGAATCGCCCTGTCGGGGCTTATTCTGCAGTAATGACCGGCTGGCTGTACATTATCCCTTATGTAGGACACTACAGTGCACCCTCTTGTATAGTCCATGTATTTCATTGACAATATAGCATAATATTCCATTGCCTCATGGTCATTATTACTTTTATAACATAGAGTTATTAAAACTGTAATTTTAATTAAAATATTTTCATGAACAGTTTTTGCACAAACAACCATCTCAATCTCAAAAACTCCATTAATTGGTTTAATTAGTGAGAGCACACAACTTCTTGCCATATTCACACACACTGGACACGGATGCGTTAACAAAATAGATGGAAGAATGTGATATCCAGCAACCTGGCTACGCATTTTCAGACAAGTGACTTTCCTACTGATGAAGTAACTTTTCACTATCATTGCTGCTCTGTTTTTGTTCATGCTGGTTTACTATGACGGATTCAATATCCACCTTAATGTCGTGTGGCAAATCAGCTCATATACCTAATACGTCCTTATAGCCCAGTTTTGGTCAAATTTGGTTCAATTCAGTGGTTGTTTAGAGTGCTTTTGTGTACCCGTGTTTACCACCAAGTGATTTGCTGAATGGAATATCCAACACACAGCCTAACATTACCTGTATATCTTCAGGCTTGTTTGCTTGTTTAGCTGCATTTCTTTAGAAATTATCGCACTGTCGCAGTTATAACATGTAGTTAGCTGTTTGTTTGCTCTTTGTAGTTCTTAAAAAATATCCATGGTTTAACCTAGTAAAGATATTGGCTAACTTTCTAGCTTGGCCTAACATGTTAACACACATGTAACTAACTCTGTTACCGCATGACAGTTGTTTGCTAGTAGAGGCTAGCTAGCCTGTGTTACCCACAGAACACAGTGTAAAAATCATGACCTTGTCTTGACCCAGAAAGTAGCAATATATAGTGAAAACATGGTTTCCACGAGTGTCTGAGCCAAAACTGTTGATGGTAATGAGTGAAGAAGCAGCTGTATAGTGGTAACTCTGAGCTTAAAAGTGTGTACCTCGGTAGAACAGATGTATTAGCAGGACCTGATAAGTAATGAACTTCCTCTGATTCTTAAAGATTGGGAATGTATTCGGCCATCGAGATTTTGGGTGTATTCATCTGTTTTTAAAGAACGTTTTGTGTTACTTTCTTATTAACCCATCGCATAAAATGTTTAAGCTGTCACATAATGTCAGTGTGCAAAAACTCTTTAATCAACAAAATCACTGTGTAAAGTCTGTGATAATCTACGCCACAGTTACTGTCACCGTTATAATTCTGCAACACCCAGGCCACACACTGTTATGCTCTTTCTCACGGTCTCCAGGCATTACAAGCTTTATTGTAATAACATGGTGTTGTAGCTGGATTCCCAATTTAAGCATTATATTCATGAAGATGCGCACATTCTTTGACCTCAGTATCAGTTAAACCTGTAAAGCTTGACTTGTACTCTCAATCCAAACAAAGATGGCTGTATACAAAGCATCATTATATTCACCCTGTTACTGGTCCATTGTGGCAAACACAATTTAACACAGCACAAAGGAAAATCTTGGTTTACTTTCAGTGTTTTGTAGTAACTTTCCAACGTATTGACAGTGAGATTTGGAAAAGGGCACTTTGAAGTCAACGAAGATCCTGTCATGTTGAGGTTTAATCGTGTTCTTACAGCCCTGTTTCTTTTCCCCTGCACAATAGAATAATATACTTGTAAGACACCCTGACAATGTAGGAATGATTCACTGTATGCCACCCAAATAACCGCCATGTTGCTTAATTTCCTATAAAATTGCTCTTCATATTTCATCAGGCTTGATGGCTGAACATAAAGAGAAGAAAACACATCAAACAAGTGGTCAAAACATCTGATGTAATAATGACTTTACATGTTCTCTACATGATAATTGAAGGTTTAGGCAAACAAATATTAAATGGCTGCCTAAGAGAAGTTGTTGAATGTTTCAGATGTGGATGTGTTCCTTTATTCTGCTGTATTCTATTCCTTAGTTCTGGTGGTTACAATATGCAATATTAACATTTAATGTCAATTTTTCAGAAAATGTAGTTACCTAAATATTACGCTGGTTCCTTTGATGAACAATTCTTCTTGAATACCATCTTCTCCTTTCATGTTGCCTTTTCATATCCTACTCATCCTTTCTCTTTCGAGATGAGCGGAAAAACAGCACCCAAATGAAATAGTCGGCATAACGGATACATCGACTGACTGCAGCTAGTGTACCTCGACACTTTACTGCTCGGCTACGAAACTGTTTCACGTTGTTGGCTTACCTCTGTTTTGATGCAGTTAATTAATGGCGGAAGGAAATTGGAAGTGCTTTCTGTGAAGGTAATGTAGTGAAGCTCCGTGGTGGCTCTGCCTAATGAGGCTAATTATCTATTGTGGATGTCCAATCCAGACAGGCCTTTCTTTTGATTGCTTTGATTAATTACAACACACTGAGTGCTGCTCTTACGGCCTATTAGAATGGCAGGAAATGAAAAGCACTACAGCTAACTGGTGAAGTGGCAGCCAGGAGAATACTGCTCGACATCAGCTCTTTGGATCCAGGTAAAAGACCATTTAGTGGGGCTATCACATGACTTTATAGCCGTAGTTAACAAATTAGGCCCTTATCTCAACCTCATCAGTTCCTGGGACTATTTCTCTATGGAGAAAGTGTTTGCATGTAAAATGTGTTTGTTTTTTCATATGGTGTTCTGTGGAAAACTGTGATGCACACATCTTTACAGCAGAATCATTTCATTAATCGAGCAGACACATAACTGAGCTGACATATCATTCATTTGGAAAGATTTCTGCAACGGAAAACATGATATTCAGGTGGCAATGACACAACACCATCTGACTTTAACGTGTGTGTTGTTGAGCCGTTGTGTGTGTCTGTGTGTGCAGTGTGTATGTTTGAGTGCGATGGCGAGATGAAATGTGCCTTGGCATTTCTTCTACGCTGAAGTTTCTCCAGCTCACCAAGATGGTGGCGTCAGATCCCTGGGTTATTAGTTAGCTAGCGTTAGCTCAGGCCCTCATCGCCTCCCCTGGCCGAGCCCAGCAGCACACAACACATCACAGCTGGCACATCACTCTCAACTGCATAAATCTCTGCTCTGTTACACTTCCCTGCCCAAAATGTATTGGAGAGCCGTGAGTAATGTGATTGTTATAGTGCCTGGCCACCTTTCTGACATTCAGGGAAGCTATTTTTGAACTCCTCAAAGTCATACCAACAGGCATTTAGATTCACACATTAGTGTCATTGGTTAGGAAGGTATTCTATCTGGAAAAAAATCATGCCATTTTGACCATTTTGGAATAAATGCCCCTCATTTTATTGTGATAATGTATGTTTCACTATGCGATCACATGCACCCAGTAAATAAGGCTATATAGTAAATGCCTAAGGGCTTATTCTCCCTCAGAAATCCACTTCTGCTGTGTATGACTGGTATAAATAGAAATGATAGAGGACAGTATTATTGCAAATCACAGAATAGATTATCAATCCATATCTTATTCCCTGTGGACAGCTAGCTGAATGGTTTTACAGTGACTCATCCATGCATTAAACATCAATGTAGCAGAAAGTACCGGAAAATGTGTCAAGATTGATGCTCTTAAGGAACAGACCAACTCCACAGCGTTTAGCTCCAGCGTAGTGTGGAGAATTGTAATGAAGAGAGGCAAGCAAGGGGAAAGAATTCTTGACCTGAATTTTGTTGGTTTGGTGACAATGAGAAAGATAAGTGGTTGTGACAGCTGTGAATGATGTTCTGCCACGGGCCTGTGAGCTGTGCTGTGGATAAATTGACACCGTTGTCAAACACACTTGCCCAGACCTCCCGTGAACCATCTAAATCGGCAAGTGGGAACCCTAATTCTTCATTAATTCACAGGAAAACTGAGATTTGGTCATGTAATTTTCTCCTCACTGCCTGTTTTAAAGATTCCAATAACCAAGCATTTACAGTTGACTGAGCAAGAATT
>OMLI01005558.1:1608-14108 GCA_900302605.1 Rondeletia loricata
TTTACATGGATGACATATGTTGGATGTCATCTGGCCAGGGTGAAGTAAAATCTTTGTCTGCAGATGTGCTCAGCCAAAAACCTGCTGACTTCACCCCATTCTGGAGCGCACTGTCAGCAACACAAGCACACACACACGCACACGACGAAAACATGGTCCTTATTCAGCAGTGGTGTGGTTTGGCCTCCCTCTCGGCATCCATCCTGTCTGTATTATGATATCATGGTTTCTGTTAGTCAGACTGCACGAGCTGAGCTTGTAAAAGCTGATGTCGACACTGTGTCGCAGTGTGGATACACTCCCAGCTATTCGCTCTCCAAGCTCTATGAATTATTCAGGTCCAGCAACAACACAGTCCAATTTCCTTGCACTTGATGTATGCGATTGGCGACCATGGGACCAGCACTAGAAACAGATTTCTTCCTGGGCCCACAGATGGTTCCATAGATGGCTGATCCTATGTCAGTCCATGAGTTGTTTACTTCTGCACGTTGTGACTCAACGTGGTGATTCTTTGATCTTGACTGTCTCCAGGAAGCTAGTGGGTCGTTACTAAGTTAATTGTGTCACACAGTGTGCACAACAAAAGTGATACGCAATAAGGTATTAACCTTAACATGATGTTTGTTCTGTGATATTAAATGACCATAGCACACAATAGGCTGACAGGCAAATGCAGAGGTTGCGGATACTTCATACTAATACATTACTAAAGGTGTTCAGAATACAATGTCTAGTACATCAGAAATAAAATGTAAATGAGAAGATCCAGACGATGTGCATGTAATGCCCTCAGTGGTCCCTCAGCACTGAGACTCCTCAAGGAACTTGCATAAATGAACTGCTGAACGAATGGATACATGAACAAATGTATATGAAATACATAAACACAACAGGGCTCTGAAATGTGACTTCACTTGGCTTTTCTTGGACCTTTGTGAATGGAATTTAATGCTGTCTCAATGTATATGTTTTGCTGCCCCTTATAGCTAAAATGCATTAGGCTATAGATGCATTACTAGAATTTAAAATCTTAGAATATAAATAATTGTTAAGAGGAATCGCAATTGGCATTGGAATCAATAAAACATTATCAATGCTCATACCACTCTTCAAATGTGAGTCTACTGAAGCATGGATGGTCAGAAACACACAATGTCATAAATCAACGTGTGGGTCGAAGACAAATTCCAGTAGTCTGACATTTCACAACAACATTTTTTTGCCTTGCACAAGCATAAATGAATGCATCTGAAAACATTTTCCTCTCTCCTCATTCACCCAGACCAAGTCCTGGAGAAAGCCATGCACAAGTGTGTCCTGAAGCCCCTGAAAGCTGTGGTCAGCGCCGCCCTGCAGGAGTTCCAGGTGCGCAGCAGTGAGTGGCAGGAGCTGAAGGAGAACCTGTCATTGGCTAAGGCCCGGCAGCCCCAGGAAATGGGCGTTGCCGACGCGCTGCCCCCTGACCCCGTGGCCATAGAGAAGATCAAGCACAAGTTCCACACCATGTGTAAACTGTACTCCCCAGAGAAGAAGGTCACCATGCTGCTGAGAGTCTGCAAACTCATCTACACCATGATGGAGGACAACTCAGGTAGACACCAAGGCTTGGGCTGATACAGACAGATGTACATACTATAACCACTCACAAAACCTAACTTGGTATAATACACGAACTTGGTCGTACCTTGACACTTACACTATCTCTTGCATACAGTACACCGGGTTCCTACACAGGTCTGGAAATATATGGAAAGAATTTGGTAATTTCCATAAGTTTGGAAATTGCACAAACATTTGGGAAAAGTATGGAAAAATATTGTACTGTCCCAATATACATACAACATATTTTCTGTGGTTTTAAACCCCTGTCATCTCACATATTCTGATGTTTGTTGCTGTGAAGTATAATGTTATCTATAGAGTGATAGGGCGTAGTTAGTAGGGGCAAGACGACTATCTACGTAAATCTTATTAAACACCATAATCTTCAAATCAAATCAAGAAATTAAGGTCTGGAAAAAGTATGGAATTTTGAAATTAAAACTATGTAGGAACTCTGAGTACACACAGACAACAGAGTATCTTGGTCATACCTTGATTACCTCCCACATACAGTGCACAAACAAACACACACAAAGGGGTGTCTTGGTGTAATGTCATACCTTGATGTACACTAAGTCCCTCATATAACACACAAACTAACCCATGTGCTGTCTGCCTCCCAGGTCGTCTGTATGGTGCTGATGACTTCCTGCCCATGCTGACGTATGTGTTGGCCCAGTGCGGCATGCCCCAGCTGGACAATGAGATCCTCTACATGATGGAGCTGCTTGACCCCTCGCTGCTCCACGGAGAAGGTATGTTTGATTCAACCAGGGAAGGCTGACCAAGTACACTGCGCACACTGATCAAGAAACAAGCATCGAGGCAAATTCTGTCGAGAAAATGCAGCTTTAGCCAGGGAATATTTTCCTCTTACACTACCTTCTGCGGTGGTCCCCAGTGGCTTCTGCCTGAGCAGACAGTTAATGAGTAGGTGCTAACCCTCTTAACTGGAAATATTTACCGTAGGTGCATACTACCAAACCAGTAGGCTTGTGGATAGCTACTATCCCTCTTAGTTGTGTCTTTGTGTGGATAGCTACCAACACTTTGTCTTTCTCTCTTTGCTTATCATAGCTGGATTCTATCTAATTAGTCAGCTAGTGAATGAAATGGGGTGACCAGTTGGTGATTTGTCAGCGTGATGGTGCGGAGGTCTAGTTTTCCATTAATCACCTCCTGCTATAGTTAATGAGGATGTTGCTTATAATAATTGCTATCAACACTGAATACCAGTTTAGTGTATTTATTTGATTTATCACACAGATAAAATGCAGAAAGAAGAAAAAAAATAGAAATGTCTGCAGGTGAGATTAAAAAAACAAAGGACTAATCACATAAAAAAACCTCAAATTGAGTAATAGAAACTAAATTAATGAATAATATTAATGAAAAAACCTAACTCAACAAGGAGGAAAACCCAAACTGTAACCCCTCTTAAATAGCCCCCTGGTGGCTATTCACAGTTATTGAATACTGGTCAACTCTATGTATCTATGTATCTATCTAGAATAGCCTGTGTGTGAATAACACTGTGTGCTTATGCAAGGTACCAAACCAATTTGCAAGTAAATAGCTACTAACTCTCTGTCTCTTTATGGTCTTAATGGTGTTCACTACCAACTATCTGTCTCTCTGTGTCTTCTACCAACCAGGTGGCTACTACCTGACCAGCGCCTATGGAGCGATGTCCCTGATCAGGAACTTCCAGGAGGAGCAGGCAGCCAGGGTGCTGAGCTCTGAAACCAGGGATACACTCCACCAGTGGCATCGCCGACGCACCTCCCAGCGCTCTGCACCCTCCGTTGATGACTTTCAGGTAAGCACACAAACATTCATATTGGAGACTTGATTGTGTATACATTTACACATAGTTGCTCATTCTCAAGCTTTGATGCATATCAGTTAATATAATTTACATCACAAGAGACAAAAAACTAAATCACATCACCGTGATGTTGGCATCTTTACATTGGTTACCTGTTAGTTCCAGAGTTGATTTTAAGATTTTACTGATCACTTCTAAGGCAGGGATGGGTCTGGCACCAGGCCATATCACAGACCTTTTAACACCATGTGAGCCGGATTGCAGCCTGAAGTCCTTGGGCAGGTTCCTGTTGGCTGTTCCAAAGTCTAGATTTTAAAAAAGAGGTTCCTATTTGCTGTTCAAAAGTCTAGGTTGAAAAGATGAGGTTCCTATTGGCTGTTCCAAAGGCAACATTAAAAACAAGAGGTTCCTATTGGCTGTTCCAAAGTCTAGATTAAAAACAAGAGGCTATCGGTTCTTTACCATCAGGGCTCCTAGACTTTGGATCGACCTGCCTGAGGAGCTTAGGTTGCTAATCTTTTGAATCACTTCTTAAAATTCCCCTTTCTAAACTTGCATGTAATGGTCTTTGACCTCCAAGTGCTTTGTAAGTGTGTTTTGAAAAGTGCTACATAAATGAAAATTCTTATTATTAGTAAGATGAACAGTTTCAGTGAATGTAGTACTGCTTTGCAGGTCATATATACTGAGTGTGTGTTTTCTGTCCATCCCTCAGAACTACCTACGGGTGGCGCTGCAGGAGCTGGACAGCGGCTGTACCGCCAAGACCCTGCAGGTCCGACCTTACGCCACCGTTGAGGAAGTGTGCCAGCTGTGTGCCCAGAAGTTCAAAGTGTCTGACCCAGAAAACTATGGCCTGTTCCTGCTGACCGAGGGCAGCAGCCAGCAGCTAGCAGCCGACACCCACCCTCAGAAGATCAAAGCCGAGCTCCACAGCCGACTACAAGCCGCTCCCTTCCACTTTGTCTTCCGGCGCGTGGCCAACCGCAACGCCTTGTCGTCAGCTCCTCTCGATCCTACACCAAACCTCAACAACCTCACTGTGACCTCTGACCCCCAGGCCAACCTTAGCGACCTCAGCATGGCCCCGTCGGTTCCCACCCCGCAGCCCAGTCTCAGCTTGGGCCTCAGCCCTAGTCTGAGCCTCAGCCTGCCGCCCAGCCACCTCAACGGCAACTCCATATCTATCTGACTGTAGCAGGGGGGAGTAACTGGAAGTTAAAACAGGGTCTTTGTATCCCAGCTCTGACAGTATCTCCCATTATCTGTAACAGATATGGTTTTACAAGACCTAAATGCGCTAGCGTGAAAAGAGCTGCACTGTGTTGGGTCTAACTGGGCAAAATGCCGTGCCATGCCAGTCTTTACAAAGCCCGACTTCTCCTTTTGGATGACACTTCTGTCTTGGTCAACATCCCCTTGGCGGAACGTTTTGTCTGAGAGACCAGGGCGAAAGAGGAAAGGAAGGAAGGAAATGAGACAGATGGAGTTACGTTTTTATTTTTTATTCCATGGCTCTGTAACGAGAGCCGCACTTACAGTGGTGAACGCAACTCTAAAAGCCTTACCACACACATAGACCTAGGATAGAGATGTTGGAACCATTGTCAAGTGTTATTAAAGACCACAAATTGGGCTTTTTTATCTGCTCACAGTCCTGCCTTAATGTTGGTGCTCTAGGTGCAGATTCAGGGTCGGCTATTATTGTTGTTACCTTTTTATGGTATGTAGAGGGAAATTAGATCTCAGATGCATATATGAGACTAACATAGATCCATCCAAGTAAATATACATCAGATACTATGATTTACTTGTTGCAGTTGCTGGTAAACTGTTATTTGCTGTTTGTATTTTTTTAAATTAGTAAAATATTATATTACTGCATGTAGTTTATTTGTTTAAGTGTAATGTTAGAAACAGGCATGTCTGCCAGTGATGGAAAAGGTAGTGGTCACTTATATATTTTACTGATTATCCTGGAGATATGAAAGATACTGTAAAACCCTCATAGACATTGCTTGATATAGGGCATCTTTCCCATTCTGATTGACATGATCGCGGAAATTAGTTATGTGACCGAGGAACAACTGGATCCATGTGGCTGCCACATTACAATTTTGACAAGGTCATGAAATACTGTACTACTGACAAATATTAAAGGATTTTATCCTGATGAAAAGAAAGAATTATGAAATGGATGTGTGGACTTCTAAGCTGGTCTGAGGTTACACACAGTAACACATACAGTATGTAGTATGGCGAAGGTAGATATTTGGAAAGCGAAGGAAGGTATGGAAGGATACAGTGCAAAGGATAAAGAGGTCAAAGAATAATAAGCAGGTGGGCTAGCTCTACAGAAGTCTGCATCAGTATTGAATACTGTCAGTCCAAAAAATACTTTGTCTTTGTCAATTTTTCACAGTTGAATTGAAATGCTGTTTATTTTCTGA
The DNA here is from genome assembly GCA_900302605.1 of Rondeletia loricata. NCBI lineage: Eukaryota > Metazoa > Chordata > Actinopteri > Beryciformes > Rondeletiidae > Rondeletia > Rondeletia loricata. The sequence continues at coordinate 7,492 of OMLI01005558.1, forward strand.
ATCGATTGAACTGTAAGACTCCATTCCTATTTTACATTGACATGAAATGTAAACATGCAAGCTGTCAAGCTGTTTGTTTGTAGAGGGGTAACAGAAAAGTGAAAGAGGAAATGCAGCTGAAAGAAACCCAGGAGCTTTTGGATGGCAATTCAAGTAGCATTTTTGTAACAACCTGTATGTTTAGCTCACCATACATATTGTTGGGGGTGAAGTGAATATTTGTAGGTGTTGTTCGATTTTTGAATCGTCTGCCATGTTATTGGTAACCTAACTATTTTGATTATGCAAAATGAGTATTTATATGTATCTGTGCGGGGCTTTTTCACAGATTGCTTCTCCCATGTCTTGACTATTCGTAATAGAGTCAAAATGGTGTTTGCATCCAAGAGACATGTCTTCTTTCTTCTGTTTGTCATTGAATGATATAAATATTATTTTGCACTTAATAAACTTTGGCAATGAAATTACACCTGAATGATTTTGTGTATGTATTTCAGCCCTGCTGCACTTGAGTGAACTATAGATGTACTTTTACTTTTATTGTATGGATTCCTTCCATCAGGTTATGTGAGAATGACTTTCACCACAAGATGGTGGTCACAGTTTACATAAACATTTTTTTTACATGTCCCCTATATGAATCCTATTGGATGACTTCAACAAACACTGAATAATGCTTGATCAAACAAAAATCTGTTGATATAGAAAAACAATGCCACTGAATGGTTGTGTTTCAAAAGATTAAAGCCCCAATCCAGTATTTTCAAATATATATCGAGGGCTTGGAGCCAGAAGGCCATTACTGGCATTTTGGGCAAAAAAGCTCATGAGAATATCTATTTAGTAGTGTAAGTAAAAAAACAAATCTGGAATAATTTTGAATGAAATACTAAATCTTACAGCCTTACTGGTTGGAGCCAAAAGAGAGAGTCCACTTATGCCCTGTGGCTGCAGATAATGCAGGAAGTAAGTCCATTAAGCCCCTTTTGGCTCCAAATGTTGGTAGAGACTTAAAACGTCACTTAAATAATCAAAATGGCAGACATTGTGTCAAGATGGTACAGAAGCGTATTGCATTCATCTTGAAAAAAAAGTTTTCTTCTGTCATTAGTTTTTTGCAGGTTATCAGCTGTCCAGAACAGAATGAAATCTGCATTGGGGCAAGTAGACATCCCTTTTGACCCCAAAGAAATATGGCATTCTACATAGCTGAAGTGAAAAAAATGTTGGGGGGGGGGGTTAGAAATGGATTTAGGCTTCCCCATAAAATGTTCCCTGCGCTCATGAATAAGAATTGTGAATTGGAAGTCAATGTCAGCCTTGTAATCCTTTTCTAATAAAAATTACAAAAGGGAGGCAAAAAGGGAAAGCAGCTATTTTGGTCTCAATAAAGATAGTCACTGATGAAAATTCGACCACTTCAAGTTGTTGTTTATCGTTTAACTGAGATATTGGTGTAAAAACGTGAGGGAAAAGCCAGATTTCGTCAAGAGCTATGGCCTATCATCCACGTTATGTTTTGGCCCTTGGCCCTCCAAGTTTGGGCACACTTGCCTTTTGCTTTAAATAAATTAATATTTGTAAGATTTAAGTCTGATCTATTTAATCTTCTCTAATCCACATCTCTGGCAGTTTTTAGCATAGCATACAAGTCTTAGTCTTAGTCCATGAAAAAGTAAAATGTCATGTTTTCACATATGCCCTTAATAAACTTGAAAGGAGTCAGGAGATGTTGGTGCCAAAAAGATGGAAAATAAAAATATCTATTTGTTTTTATGTAAAAAATTTATAAATAAATAAATAAAATAAATGTTTCATAATGTTCAATGAGTATCTCTATTTGTGTATGTATGCAATGGCATTATCGTTATTAAAAGTTATTTACAACAATTGATCAAAGTTAGGTCATTTTTTTGTTTTGGCTCTTTGTTTTGCCAAAATCTACTTACTGTACGCCCCCCTGGCTTCAAGCCCTCTATATCTATTTATATCAAGTGTATATTTTTTATATTAAGTGTATCAGTTAAAGGTATCATCAACTTTGTATGTAGTACTTAGTTGCAAATCAGAATTTTTTGACATCACATTTTCATCCAAAATACGTAACATACTGTACGATAATGTGAAATTGATGATATATCGCCAAAATAAAGCATTATTTGAGAACTGGATTATTAAAAAAGTTCCATGCTCATTTCTGGATGTTTATTATTGATGCATGCATTATCTGTGTATGTGTGCATGCATAAGTGTGTTTATGCATGCATGTGTGAGTTTGTAGGTTCTGCAAAAAGTCACAGCAAGGATTATGTTACCTAAGCAAAGACAACTTTATTAATGCTCAGGTAGCAAAATTATTTCTAAAATTACAACTGAAACATCTAAACACAAAGTAAACCATTCAGTTGAAAAGCTCCTTGTGTAGGAAGAGGTATAGCTCAGATATGTAGAGAAACATATCGTCTGCAAACACCCTCATTGTCCATATCTTATATCCTATACCAGCAACAACATGCAGTCATCTAGGATATTCAGTTCAAACTAAATCCAGTGCCATCTTAAAAGTCATCAGAATCTCATCTCAAAGTACATTAAGATTTACCATAAATAATTTATTATATTAAAATATCTCCATGCGAGTAAACGAAGGACATGGGTGAGGCCTCAAACACAACAAAACAAAGGGGAGTACAAGGGAGACCTAGGATCTATGAAAATATATTCAACAGATATACAGATTGAGACAAAAATATATAAATACATTTACACCTATTTATATACATATGTACATCAGCAATATATCACCCATGTGAATATCACAAATTATTTAGAAATGTCTTCTACAAGACGTCTCGTTTGAAAATGTGAGCGTTTTGGTGATAGTTTGGTTAGTTTCAAAAACATGGTACCCGATTTGTAGATGTTAGGTACATGTAATGAATAGCAGCACAGAATGTATTGAACCAAATAGTTTGTAGCATCAGTTCTCTTGATGGTTAGGTGCATGATTTTCCACTATATATGATTAACCAAAGTCATTGGGTTATAAAGATACTGATAATACTCTTGTTGTTGCTTCAATACATTAAATGTTGATGCCCCAAAATGTCTGAAAACTGACATTTTCAATTTTAATCAGTTATTTTTCTTCAACAGGCAGTTTCTCACATTATAAAGAAAACTTCTATATCCTGGCCACCCTACAAATCAATACACTGTTGAGATAGCTTGTGGCTAGTGGTACACATTGGTTTGTGTCAGGAATACTAAGTAATCTTACAAGCTCTGTCTTGGTTAACTGAAGTGCAGTACGTAATGCAGTAACTTTTTCACCCCAATATGACAAGTGTCTGGTGAAGAAAACGAATCAACTAAGATGCAAAATGTCAAGGTATCCCTTTAAACAAATAGTATTATGAGAATCTATATAATAAAAAGGTTATCTCCAGAATAAGAGATTACAGATATGGCATAATGATAATGATTTGAAAGTTTCAATTACTAGTAATTTGATAATGCTCTGTGACTATTGTTTTTGCTGTATAGAAATGGTACTGATGAAAAATTGGCCAAACAAGCCAAGCAAATGATGTTCAGAGATGTAGGGCTTGGCATATGTTGGTAACAGTCCTGTTTTTATCGTATTTGTATAGTCCTTTATAAATTATTTCAAAATGGATGACAAGCTGTTACAATGCCACGTACTGACAGACATCATTTACAAGTTGAATACCTTTTTAAAACTCTGCTGTTATAAATTTGTCTTTGATAATTAAAGCGGCATATTTACATTTGTAAGCTCATAATTATTGCATTACATATAATTAAAACATTTAAACCCTGTTTTCCGGTGATAGCGCAGAGTTGTACTCTGCCTGTGTCTCTGAAATAAATAAATACATATGATATATTAACAAGAGCAACAATAATACTTATATTACATATAAAGACAATAATACATTCTAAAGACAAATATTTCTTATCAGATCATTTTGTACTATTGGTCAATAAATTAAAAATGTGCAAGAAACAAATCAGATTAAAACTGTGTAGGGCACTTTCATTTACAATGAACCTGTCTAGAGGAAAAGCTGACATTTTGATGGATACCGTCTGAAAATCAACAGGTTTTGACAGATAAATGTTTTTGTTTGCAGTGGTGTGGTTATTCATCATTGAGCATTGAGGAATAGTGTGACAGAGATGCAAGGTGCTTCGCTGGCTGGCACGCCTTGACTCCAAAGTGGAATAAAATCTCCTAAGGGTTTCACAAACATTGTACACGCTCTAAAAACTAGTAGGAACATTTATGTACCACAAACCTACCATATTTGGACAAATCTAAACATTATGCATTACAAAATACAAATAACTTCTGGATAAAAATTCTGTTAAAACCCCAACCGTAAAATATTTTAGCTGGGATAAAAGGTCCTGATGCTTTATGTTGCATCTACTTCTACGATATTGACAATACCACTTGGAGTGCTTATCTGCAGACAAACAAGTCACTTCCTCTTTGAGACCACAGCGGAATGAAAAAGGAAGTCCATCCACCAAAGAGGAAATACCTTATCCAGCTGTTGTTTCAAATAATGCCATCATTGTTTTGTGTCGATTTGGTCAGTGTCTTGGAAAAGAGGAAAAGCAGCAGTCCAGTATTTTGTGTTGGTCTTTACAGTAGCCCCTAGGTGGCAGTACAGACCATGAGATCTCAGTGGCCCAGTAAGTCTGTTTCCCACAACAATCCCCAAAACATCTTAATCTAATGTGCTCCAGTTGACTTTGAACCTGATATTTTCATACAAACCTGCTTCATTTTACAAGGACATTACCCTTATAATCAGCATGCATTTTGAGGACTCTTACAGAAGGAGAAAGTTGTAGAGACCCCTATCTCCTTGTGAAGCCATTTTAAGCTCCTCAGTGCAATTGTATCTATGTGTTTAACATGACTTTTAACCACACATTTATTCCATAACCTATGCATCTAAATCAAGTCATTAATAAAGTCAAAGAGACAAATGACTTCAGAGGACATTGTGCTTTTTTACAGAAGTGGGAAATCATCATCTGATAAGTTGTTTCTCACCTAGTGGCGCTCAACACAACACCAGAGGTTGAACTTGGTACCACAATGCACCCTGGGTCCATAAAGAAAACCTGCCCAAGACAATTCCAGGTTCTTTATGAACTTCAGAAGAGAAATGTGCGTATGACGTGAATAAATAATAAATAGGGTATCTGGGTGTATTTACAGAGGCATAATATTTACAGAAGAAAAAAAAAACTCTTCATAAAGCTAATTATTTTTCAATACAAAACATAGTAGCTACAGCTGTGATGCTATTGAAATATATTTAGAAAAAAGGTGTCTATATAATGCCCTGTTTCTGAGTAGGGGGTGTTGTGTTGGAGGCCTGGGGTTTTTTCCTGAACTTGTAACCTGACCCAGAAAAACTGAAACCTCCAGACGAAGAACTGGAATATTTTGAACAACCAACATAATTGCAAATATGCAAGAAATCCAAATAATTTGAAGCATTAATGTTATACAACTAGGTACACGGTATACGGTCTTTCATTATTAATACAAAATGGAAAAATAAACAGTCCTAAGATAATGGCAGTTGAAAAAAATTTGCTCATCTGCAAAACAGATTGTTCTTTGTCTGAAGGATTCAAATTCATGGCCCTAGTTTTGTTTTAACAATGAGTACACTACACAGCATATTACTTACCTATATCTTCCCACCCTACATACAGTATCATCAAGCCAACTCTAAATATCATTGCTTATATCATTATTATTACTCAACAATATTCTCAACTAGTAGGTTTTAAAGACCAGCCTTTCCTTTCAGCTGGTTAGCAGCTAGTAAACATTACAACATGATATTTCAGAATTGTCATACTATATAATGGGGGGTTTCAAAATAAAGGTCCTCACATCAGAAGCAAGCAGTAGTTGACACTAACAGTTTCTTTGTTGTCCCCAGTCCTGTCCTGTGTGAGGGCTTGTAAAGAGTCAGTTGTTGGTGTTGAGCATGCCTATGTGCCATTACCATCTCTGCTCCTAAAATCAATCACACACTCTGGTCAGACTTGAAAACATACACACACACCAGAGCCGCTCCATATTGCACTGAGCAGAAAGATGGGCATCAATCAAACAATTAAAAAACACCCACAAGAAGAATAGATGGGAGATCTCCTCTGGCCTCCTGGGCAAGGAGACAATATGTGGGAAACAGTGTGTGAATCAGACCTATGTCAAACAGCATTTTGCAAGTAATTCTTAGCGTTGGTTTTAAGCTGCTTGAAGCACCAGATGGGTGGGGTTTACCACACCATGGCAATCAAACAGTTTCTAACACTAAAATTACACATTTTCCTCCTGTGATTGCCTGTGTTTGAAGTACATTTGAGGCTTTTTCCTGTGATTGACTATACTCATTATATTGTCCTAACCCCCCACCCATTTAGTTCTTCAAGTGGGTTGAAACAAAACACTAAGAATTCCTTGCAAATACTATTTCTGGTGTGAATGTGTGTGCACATATGTACACTGTGCATGTGTATTCAGGGTTTGTATACTTGTGTGCACGTTGTGTGTG
>OMLI01005576.1:1493-16045 GCA_900302605.1 Rondeletia loricata
ATTGTTTTCATATGAAAACAATCTGGAACAATGTGACATACACACGCACACACACACACACGCAACAATACCCTCCCATTCCGACACACACTATCCCATCCCTCACACCCCGTGCCAGAGGCCAGAGTGACAGTGTGGCTGGAGACAGACTGATGTAAACAGTTTGAATACAAACACAACATCAAGACTCAGTGATGTCATCGCTGATACTGATCACACTCTCCTCCCTGTGTTCAAAGCAGCAATGCACACACACACACACACACACACACACACGCACACACACAGGTATTCCCTTTCAAAACAGACAGACACAAACTAGGTTTCCACCCAACTGTCAGGTTAATTTTATGCTAACTTTTGAAATGTTGCAAAAAATTTAATGTGGATTAGGTGAGTTTCCATCAGCTGGGTTGAAGAGAATAAATCGGCTTCCTGAATCTAAAAAAAAAACATTCACCAGAAAAGTTTTTCAAGAATTGATTAGTTTTAGTATATATTGTTATTGATTCAGTGTCAGTTCATGTTGGCTATATTTCTGCTTTCATCCGAGGAGGAAAACAAAGAAATGCCCTTGGTGATATTATAATGTACCAACCACGATGGAGACTTATACATGGCGTGACAGCAGGTTTGACATTTCTGGAGGTCATGATCAAACTGTTGGGCAAAGAAACTTGAACCCTTCGTCAGGCTGTCATGCCAAGCCGCCGTCATTATTTACCCAATATACCCAATTTCCCCATGGGGATCATTAAAGATTAGTCTTATTTTATTTATTGGACAAATTAATTTCCATTTCAATTTATCCCATTATTTCTATATTGACAAAAATAAATTCCGCTTCAAGCTAGCTTAAAAACTTGCTGTATTGTAATGATTTTATCATCAATATAAAAAAGAAAAATACTTGGATGGAAACCCAGCTACAGAGATACAGACAGACAGACAGACAAATAGAAAGAGACACACACAAAGTTTCTTGGCTATAAGAATAACAAAGTCATGGTCAGTGGGTCGCCAGGCAGTGATCCACCCAGAGATATGGGCTGGCAGCAGCCTCGGTGGGTGGGAGTGCAGACTGTCAGGATAGGGGTGTTTCCAGTCTGTCATAGCATGGGACCCGGCTGGCCTACAGAGTCTTCGGGGTGGGAGGCGTCGCCTTTCCAACCTCCTAAAAGTTGAAATTGAATACAGCTGCCAGAGTTTGCCAGCAGCCTCTCCCTTATTGGTGTCTGGGGGGTCCAGATGCTGCTGAAACGCTAGCAGGCTATTTGACACCCCGACTTTCTGAGGAACTTTATCTTCATATTGGCAGACAGTATTAGGGTGCTAACGATACACTTAATATTGCGCTTTTAAAGGAGCTTTAAGTTGTTGAGCAGGTTGGCGCCGCCTTGTATGGCTGCCTCCGCCAACGGTGTATGAATGTGTGTGTGAATGGGTGAATGTGAGACAATCTCTGTAAAGCGCTTTGTGCTTTCGAGCTGTGAAAAGCGCTATATAAATGCAGTCCATTTACCATTTACCATTTAAGTAATTAGGACTTTTATTGACCTCTACGGTGACCAGAAGGATTTACAACAACATTGACAGGTCTCTGGCACAGCTTACGGTGGCCTGTACAGTAATTGACATAAATAATAAAGTCACAATAGAGAGGCGTACTCTAGCTACAGTAATTAGAGCAGGCATTAACGAGAAAGTAAGTTTGGAAAGCCCGAAATCTCAGCACCTGGCCGAGTCACTGGTATAGATCAACAACCCTATCAACCCCCAGATATATTATGGTCATTTTGTGCTATGGGAGAGTAAAAACCTTACTGATTGCACCTTTAATATGGCTATGGTCAGTGGGTCTGGTACAGTAAAGGTATTAAATATAAATATGAAGAGTAAGCTAACTTTTTGCGTTGTTTGTGTTAGGGCTGCAACTAACAACTATTTTGATAATCGATTAATCTGTCGATTCTTTTTTTTATTAATCGATTAAATTTTTTTTTTTTTTAACAATTACGTTTCCAGGATTATTCAAAAAACAGAAAAGTTGTATTCCTTGACTTGCGTAAAATGTACATTTTACGCATTTAGCTGACATTCTGTTTAGAGCAACTCACAATGAAGAGAACATAAACATTGCAAGATACCAGTAGTAAAAAATGCAATGTTCCTGTGACCCTTGACAGAAGTACTAGGAAAAGAGCTAAAGGAGAGAGGACGGAGTATTAGAGGAATATATGGGAGGGCTGAGTCTTATAAATTGAGGTACTTCTTGAAGAGATTCGTTTTCAGCCATGATGGAGAGGGAAGCTCATTCCACCACTGGGGAAAAGAGTCGAGTCCTGGTGGAGCGAAGAAAAGCTGTGCGTTCAGCCCTGACAAAACGTAGCAAAATGTTTATTTAAACGGAAACGGTGGTGCGTTGAACACCCTGTTGTGTTACGCAAGCGTTGCAACTATGGCAGCTGAGAAGGCCATTCTTTGTGTTCTTTTAGAAGAATTTTCAGAGCCTGATGAAATCGGTTTAAATACGTGTTTAATACTACAAAACACGCTCGATGTTACAGTCACTGCCCTTGCCGTCCAGAATAGCAGAGAACATCCCAATCAAGTGAAGGGGTATGTGGAAACTGTGGTTCCTAATTATAGTGATCCAACTGATTGGGTAACACCTCTGACACACCCACCAAACGAGAGAAAACTTATCTCAAAGCCCATGTCGTTCAACCCGGAAACCGTAGCAAAACGGTGCACATCGTTTTCAGATTGAACGTGCCCCAGGTTACCGCAGGGTAAGCAGAGCCAAGTGGCCAGTAGTGGGGTGTAGGGCTGGACCACGGTCTGGAGGTATGGGGGTGTAGGGCTGGACCACGGTCCGGAGGTATGGGGGTGTAGGACTGGACCACGGCCCGGAGGTCTGGGGTGTAGGACTGGACCATCACAGGTCAGGAATCGGAGACCTCACAGTATACTGGAGAATGGATTGTTGTTAGGATTAAGCTTTTAAATCTGCCTTTATGAGAATGACGACCAATGCTTTTTTCAGCCAGTATTGGCTTGATACAGTAGCGGTCCTTATATTTCTTTAACATTTTCAGCTTTGGACCCAAATGAGATTGTACCTAGGCAGTACTACCATTAACTAGGCCTGTGAGCCAGTTAGGGACCCAACCCTCGGCTTAACAAACACAGCTGTAGTGTGCTGTATTAATACTCAGGAACAGTTTGAACAGGGTGTTGATCTCTTCTAAATGAGTCGATAAGCTGTTTGATGCCTCAGCTGAACAATATGAAAAGCGTTACTGTAAGTGTCAGCTTACAGTACTGTATGCTGTAGTACTGTATGAGCCAGACACTTTCTGATTTTACTGTAAGTTTGTAGTAAGGCCACATGCCTTTTTTGGCAGACTCTCTGGCAGGGTTGGTAAGACCAGGCTTACTCTGAGGCCTCTGACGTGAGCCAGAGATGTATTCCTTTCTGCTTTGGTATCATAACAAGTGAAACTCTATGGTTTTAGACTGCCACCACAGACATTATCCACAACACAGGGCTGCACAACGCCCACTGCTGCTTTTAATAGCCTGCTTGTCACATGTGTATGCTCAACCGTGAAAGCACCCCACACTGCGAATAGATTCCCCTCTCACAATTACAAAGACAATCAGGAACATTCAGGAAGACAGGCGAAATTAATATGATCAAGGGTGAGAATAATTCTACCAAATGAGAGCCACTTGATGTTTTGGAGATGAATAAAAAAAACGTTATGTTGGCACAGGAATCAGCTTGTGGTAGACTGACATGAAACGTTGTCTCTATGAAAAATGGGAAAGAAGAAGAGATAGATGGACGGCCTTTGTGTTGCAAACAACTGGGTCAACATACAGCATTCTCATGCAGACCTGGGTCCTGTCCCAGAGTTATGACATTGTGGCCTACACCAGCCCTCCACGCCCGCCCACGCTGTCGGCAGCCTATCAGAGTGGCCGAACCCACAGTCTGACACTGTGGCTGCTCCACAGACAGATGGATGACATCACCGCTGCCTCAAAAACAGAAAAACTGGGGTGGATTTAGCAGCGTGTGGAATCCCGCCTTCGTCAAATGATGTGCCGCCCCCGGCAACTTTACAACTGAGCTATGTTTACCAGGGCACTGGAAGGAGAGGCAAAAATCAGAGCTCAGACTGTGAGTTTCTGCTGTGTGTTTGTTGGCAGGGAGGTAGGCCATTTGTGGCAATGCCTGAGGTTTAGGGAGCTATGGGGGCTGGGGAGTAGAAACAGAAGGGGGGGGGTGTCCCTGGTGGTGTCTAGCCTGTGTGGGCCTTAGCCCTGCTCCAGCTGGCTGAGACCCGGCACCCAGGAGAGTATTGGAGAGGCTGGGAGTACAGAGACTGCACGGGGAGCCGTGGTCAGACACCCAGACTGGGCCCCCAGGGGCCCCACACCAACTACTGTAAGGGGGACGAAAGCAAGGGCAGAGGTGTGCTGTGTCCACAAAATAAACCCAACCCATCTAACCACACCTGGCTGGGGACCAACAACTACAACTACTTGTTTTTCAAGTTGAACAGCCTTAAGGTGCATTAAGTAAGATTTCTACTGTCCCATAGCACAAAATGACCATAATACAGTATATCTGTGGGGGGTTAGGGTTGTTGATCAATACCAGTGACTCTACGATTACTTGGCCAGATGCTGAGATTTCTGGCTTTCAAAAGCCCCGTACTCTGTTTTGGAACAAAAACTCCCTCCCATCGCAATTTAAGCTACGAAGGCTAAAAAGCCTCGTTCTCAAGCCAAAAAAGCAAAAGACAAAGCAGTATTATTATTCCAGTATTTAGCATGGTGATATATTACCTCTACACTAGACGTTTCTGTTGGATCTCTGCTCTAATTAGCTAGCTTACTCGTCTCTTTATTATTTATGTCAACTACAGGCCATCGAAAAAACTGTAACAATTGCTGTAATTCCTTGGTCGCCATTAGAGGTCGATAGAGGTCATAGATTGCTCAATGCCCCTTTAACTACCAATAGTAGCATTACGTTTTAAAAACCTTACAATAAAGCAGAGTGATATGATTTATGATATAGATATTTCATGGCACTACGGATCAAAATTTGCCATTAGGTCAGTGACGTGCTTACACATAAAGTCACTAGAGGTTAGCCACCATTGAACTCCATTGAGCAGCCATTGAAGCAGAAGCTCACCGTAAAGGAGGATCTAGGTGTCTACTAACTCATATCGAGATGTTTCCAGTGGGTTTTTTCTGGCTACCTGTCGCATGCATAATGATGCCCTGCCCCATTCAAAACACATATCAAAGCGGGATTCATCGCTTGGCTCATTTATTTCCTCCAGAGACATGTTTACTGTTCTATTTAACATTTCACATGGGCCAGTGATGTCAAACAGACCAGTGGGCGTAGGTCAGATTTATCTTCATTAACACCCCGGTCCAGAAAACCCTCATCTTTTGATTGTTTTCAATTACTTTTGTATTGAAAGCTTTGAAACTCACTCAAACTGGCTCAGCCTCTATCATCCCACTCCCTAAATCAACAACGATAGCATAGTCAAACCCCAAAGATCAATAAATAACGCCTCTCCGTTGACAATAAAATATTTATTAGTAATCTGGCTGTCAACAATGCGGGCCCGTGTGAAATCTCATAATTCCCCATCATTGCTGTGAGACAGAATAGCGCCATGCGTCAGGATTACAAATGTCTTCTCACGTTTCTGCTGGGTTTTTAAGTTGACATAAATTGATCCTTTCACAGAACATTAACTCCCAATGTCACCGAACAGAGGAGCAACTGCTGCACACAAGGAAAAAATGATGTGCTCAAGGCCTTTTGGCAATTGTTCTACAAAAATACTTATAATGGCCTCGGGAACACGTCGTTACACTCTCAGAAAGAAAAGGTACAGTTGTTGAGTTGTACCTCGACAAAAAGGTACAGCCCCAGCAACAAAGGTACAACTTTTTTCTGACAGTCTATGGATAGTGGAGGGTATACACACCCACACTCACACACACATTAACACACACACACACATCTTAACCCTTACCCTGTCCTAACCTAATCCTCACTCTAATCTTAACCCTAAACCCAAATCCTAATCCTACATTTACCTTAACTTCAACCCTTAACTGAAAATGGTTCTCCCAAGGATAGAAGTACAAGAACACACACACACACACACACACACACACACACATACACAAGTACCCAAGCTCTGCATTTCACCTCATTTTAGTAGAATGAAGAAAAAGTTGTTTCCATCCACATGAGATATCTCAAGAGACTCTTAGTCATTACGCAACACACCTGCATGCCGGGCCTTCAGCCTAACAATATACAATAGTCAGGAGCAGGTCTCCAGTTCACTGTGAGCTGCCACAGTGAATAAAAAACAGAAGCACTCACCACTGCTCAAGAAACGGCCTTTTCAGAGCCTATTTATCACCTATCATCGATCATTACATATCAATTCATATGAAAAGTTACTTTTGGTTCAAGTCAATGGCTCATACCAGGGGGGCTATTTGGCTGGGCTCTGAACAAGCATTAGGTCAGGCTGCCTTGTCGCGTGTAGCTGAGGGGTTTGGGGCATTGTATGGACATGTCCAGACTCCAAGTGTGGCTGTTGGATCCTGATGGCCCTCATTCGTATTCATACATGCGAGAAATCAGAGGAAAATGTCGAACTTTGTCATGTTTTAAAGTGACTTATTTGCCTGCCTCATCATAACTGAATAATACGGAAGCCATCATTTAAAGTGGTAATCCTCCGGTTCCTTGCTTTTTTTCTATTTTGTCTCCATCTTTGGTGCTCATTGCTGTGGTGTCGCTCTTTTCTTTGTCTGTTCAAACTACCCAGTTCTTCTTCTATTCACTCTAAACAAATCGGAAACATAAACGCAGCATCACTTCCTGTGCGCCAGATGATTTTTCCCAGGAAAGACCTACCAGACACCGCGTGTTCAGAACAACAAATATAAAAGCTTTCATGAACTGGCTGTAGGTTGAATCACTATTGTGTTAGGGAGTGATAGGGAGTAGCAAAACAAACCTTGATATATAGGAAAATGTCACTGATTAGTACTTTAGCTTAACTACAAAACTCCTACTATTTGGAAACATTCAAAATACATCTTGGGATTAAGGAAAGGTTTAAGCCCACAGCATCATGGCTCTGACACATCAACACATCAAGCTCCAATAATAGCAACTGATTTCTATCTCTATCTCTTTCTATCTCTGACGTTTGGGGTTCATTTTAGGCTGGGACTCCGGGCAGAGAGAGCATCCTGCCCGCTGAAAAGTCAAGGAGATCCACAAAGAGGCAAGGCCGTGCGTCAGTGCGGGGACACCGTTACTCCCCCGGCTGGAAAGCGAACCCGAGAGCAGGGCCGCTAAATGTTGGGAGCTGTGAGCAGACAAACCACAGCGGTCGCCGGGAACAGATAGAGCCGCTGGTCCTCCCTGCCTCGGACCCACAGATTAGTCTGACTGCGGCAGTGTGGTGTCCCTCCACTATGACTCTCAGTCTGCTGTGTTATTATAGCATTATCCAATCAGCCTCGTCTGGCCCTGAGGGATTCCCCCCCCCCCCTTTTTACACAGCTTGTTCAACTCCCCCCACATCACAAGAGGTCACGATGTGAAACAAGCTAACAGGGTGTAATGTAGAGTTACAGTGCGTTAATGAGGGTGCCGTGCAAGTTTACGGGAACCCAACTTTCCACTGGAGAGATATGTCACTAATGACAAGTTAGCAAAGGCAATTCTAATACCCTAATAAGCCCTTTATGGATAAATAAATACTTGTGGTGAAAATATTGATTTGAAGCACCCATTTGTGAAACATAAGACAAAACTTATTTTCAAAAATTGCTTACTATGAATAGTAAAAGACTCAAAATAGCATGGAAAGGACTGTACATCTTTGAATATAAATGTACTGTAGCAGCTTACAGCAGCCCAGTTTTCCGTCATCCAACCTCTAGTCTACCTCCCACATCGGTTGCATGTCACTGTGACATCTTGAGGCAACATATTTCAATATTTTCTCAGGCAATTAAAACGGAAAATACAAAAACATAATTCCCAATGTCGACAAATTTACAGGAGAAAGCACGCAGGGAGCTAGCACGGTTTTCAACACAGGCGGAAGAGTCATTCCAAAACGTATGCACTTTGTCAACTCAGTTCCTTTATAATTCTTTTTAAAGACTTCCATTGCAGTATTTACTGTGCGTGTGTGATGAACTGTTTTTCTTGTGGTTGGTTTACATTAGTTTCCATGTGCAAAGGTGTCCTTAGAGATTAGGCCCGCATAAGAATCTGTAATTCCAGCCTCTTTTCTTCCACTGTTTGGCTACAGCAACATGGGGACAGCCAAGCAGGAGTTGTGCTGCGGAGGACGGCGCCAGTGAGAGTTTGAGTTTTCCAGTTGAAAACGAATACATTGAAGGCCACTAATGAAGCCCTCTCAGACGTTGGTAATTGGGAACCCCAAAATACAGATATATTCATGAAGATATGAGTTGGTTCAATCATAGGAGCCATGCTGATGTCAATATCACAGATTAATCCATAACTCTGAGAGAGGGACTGTGGACAGCAGAGCAGAGCAGGGAAAAGCAGCATGGAAGCCAATAAAATGTATAATTCTACTGTACTGGAGCCGTCTGCCTGGCTTCACTTGAAACGCATTCAGTTCGCTTCAATTTCCAAGTTGACTTTCCGCCACACAAAGCAAATCAGACAGATCACGCAACTATAAATAGCTCTATAAAATACCACTCGCTAATAACAGAGAACAAGTAGCCATATGTTGATATTAGTGTGAGTGTATGTACAGTGTGTGAGCGTGTGTGAGTCTGAAGAAGGCAGACAGTGTGTGAGCGTGTGTGCATAGGCCTATGTGTTTCCATGTGTCGCGTTTAGCATGCAACATCATCATTGGAAGTGCCTACTGAGTTCATCTATCTAGGTTTTCACAGGTTTGAAAAGCTACAGAGCCCAGTAGTGGCCGCAGGGGAAAGAATACGTTGACCATTTACAACACAGAGAACACAAGATTTTAATGTGTGTGAACGAGATAGACTTTGTTATCTTGTTTGAATTAATCAGAGTGCGCGAGATACATATGGTTCCCTTGTTTTGATTAATTTGTACGCTCATTTTCTTTATGTTGTGCACACAATTTCAGAATTCACGTGAACGAATTAATAAACACATGTCCACTTGGCGTCTAATTAGCCTGATATTTGTTGAATAAAGATAGATTTAGTTGCTTTTGATAAGGTATAATGAATGAATAGAGATTTCTTAATCACATTTTATTTCAAAGAAAAACGACTGACAAACTACTACCTACTGACAACACCGCCACGTGAGACGTTATTATTAGTCAGAAACAACTGACATATTGAGAGCTGATTGGCTCTACCATCGTCAATATTCAGACTAGGGGGATGTTATGTGACACAGCTCACTATTGCTGATTCAATCTGATCCCCTAATGTCATATTTTGGGACGGGGTGAGTTCAGATTTATTTCACTAAAAGATATAATAATCTCTGCATTAACTTGTTTGACAAGAGGATTGGATCATTCTAGTTGTCGCCAAAACGATCAACTGCCATGTGATTTTTTCAGTGATGGTGCTGAACTGTTTTATGATATGAAAATGAGTATTTGCATCAACTTTTCTGCTCTTTATTTTGCAGAGATCTCTTCTGATTTCATACAAGGAAGAGCTGGGGGAGTTAAAGGGACTGGTACTGTGTTTTCATCTTGAAACTATCCATGTATATTCTGCATGAAATGTAACTGATTCAAATTATGCGTTCAAAGTAAAACCATATTGGCAAACATATGAGACCTGACAGAGGGGATCAGTACCATAATATATGCTCACTGACTAAGGGGGAAAATGGATTCTGGGAATGCATCATAAACCATAGCAGAATAGGCTACTCCTTCAAGTGACTTGACTGGTTTTGATCCGTGTTTAATGTCCCACACTCATTCGCAACCACTTCTATGGGTAAACATGTTTTCATTGTCAAGGAGATGAAAACAAGATGTGTTCATATCCCTTGCCTTTCAAAAGACACTATAGAAGCTCCATGTAAGGACACCCGATCAGGAATCATAAAGGTTCAATACCAAGCATATCTAGTATATATTGTAGGGATGGGAAAGATGTAAAAGAAATGTAAAAATACATTGTGTTTGGAAGCTAATTGGTTTAGCATGGGGTGTCAGCTTCAAAGAGATTCATTAGAGGAAGATTATTGTGTGTGCATTCAATATCTGACTTTCTCAACATTACAAGACACTTACGCGTGTGGAAACATTTCACAGGAACCTTTTCATCTTACAGTTTCTTAATAAAGAAAACAGCTTCCAAATGAATGCCACATTGGGTTCATGGTAGCACAGCAGATTGTACATTTTTGAGAGATAAAGCAAAATCCCTCTAATGACATTTGTTCTCATGTAATCTTGTCCACAGCTCCATTTAGTCTATATGCGTTAATGCCATTTCCCCTCAGTCTTGTGTTACTATCTATAGCCCTGCTTTTGATAGGAACAGCATCAGACATCAGCCGGACATTTAATTATGAGCAATTGTTTAATGTGGTTTCATCAATGACACATTTTTTCCCAAGAATAAAAAAACAAAGAGTCTTGATCTGTTGACTAAAGCAGTGTCAGCCTCATCATTGTACATACGTCCCTATTCATTTCTACTGCCAGCTTGGTTTAAAGTCATAATGAAATGAAAACTGACTTTTTCACCTTGTTAGCTAATTCTCAACATCATAACATACACCTATTTAACAATAAATGCCCCAAAAAATACTTTAATGTTTTTTATTTTCTCGTATTTTTATATTAAAATTCCATTACTTTAACTTCCTGGAAAACTGTGTATTTTTAGTGGTTACTTCATGGTGTACCAGTAGGCTTACATAAAAATTCCAACCAATAATACCATCACAGATTTTTGAACAATCCCTTCTCCGCCAATCCCATCATATAAAACCTGCAACTTCACAACTTTCAGAGTGACAGAGTGTCGATATGGTACAGAGGTGAAAACCCTGTTTCCTTTTCCTACGTTGTGTTCCGGTGGCTGAATTTATTCATTTAGAAGAATCAGGAATTTGTGAAGCTCAAGATTATGTACAAAGCACTGAGGCTCTTTGGTGCACGTGGAATTACAGAAGCAAGACACCATCGAAATGCTGTTTCCTTGTGACTTTAAACGTGATCTTCTCTAACATCACTTCTTAAAATAGCACAACATGCATGGCAGCTGTATAGGACTTTCTTATATTCATAATCCTCACATAGACTAACTAGGGAAATGTCCCACCCCACGCCCTTGGCCTTAAACATAGATGGATCCAATAGGGCCATTTGGCTGGTCATAAATCTAGGCTAAGGGAAATAGGAGCAAACCATGGCTCTAAGATGCTAGGACGATGCCAAGAGAGAGAATAAGGTTCAACCAGCTGCTGACCAGGTTGAACAGAGCCCACCCCGACGCCAACATCCAGCTAAAGAATAACAGTTTCATGGTCTAGTGCTCCCGCTCCACATGATCAGGCTAACAAACCCTGCAAGAAGCTCTGGAACTGGGGATGAAACAGGACCCATCAGCTTATCTGCATGGATCAGACCATGCCAACCCTGCTGGACACAGAAATTGCATTTACTGGTGTACTCACTGTATAACTGTGTAACCAGGGATGTAGTGGAAAGTAAACCCACCTAAACTCAGTTTACCCACCTTTTTATTTAACACTACTGTATGTGTATAACTGAACATGCAATGCCACGCGGGTTTTGATTTGTAAAATGTCTTAGGCAAAAGGGTTTGAGTTAAGGATCAGATGAAGCAGTTCCAGTATAATTAACATGAGAATGTATGGCTGCAGTTTGTGTTGGATCCGCATGGAAGAGAACATGAGAAAGTGGATTTCGGATCGACCTAATGCCATCTGTCATGATACAGTATTTCTCACCCTTAAAAGAAAGAGTGTTTAAGGTTGGGCAGATGAAGAGGAAATATGACCTGCACAAGATGGAAAACAACATCATTAACCTCCACACTGGGGGAAAAGGCCTTGAAACTCAACAGACCCAGATGTCGAGAATCTTCTCAATTCTTCCTCTGGAAAGGAAACATGGGTGAAACTACAGTATGGTTATTGATGGTTACTTATTGGTTATTAAGTGACTCATTGTTGGCAGAGAACAGTTTATGTTCCAGTCAGATGACTGGAATGTATTGAAGGGCACGGGTAAGAAGATGAGATGGGGGAAATAAGCAGTCACAAAAACGTTGGGCAGAGTTAGCCTAGAGGTTAGAGAATCAGGTTTGTGTCTGAAAGGTCGCCAGTTAAAATCCCCAGACCATCTGGGAAAATGTGGGTGGGGAAGTGAAGGTGTAACTCTCTCCCCTCCCTCCCTTGCCCTTGAGCAAGGGAACACCTAACTGAACACCTAACTGCTCCAGTGGAGCTGCTCAGTGGTCACCAGTAGAAGACTGTGGCTGTACTGGCTACTGGTTGTATCACTGCATCTTGAGTGGAATATCCAGTAGGGTTCATGTCCAACTGGAAAACATCCTAAACGAAAGTCTCGCTATGTCAGGTGCTGTATCTCACCTGTGGATCCACAATAAGCTAGACAACATCAATAAATGCAAAGGCAAAGTGATAAAGCCTCAAGCAGTTGAACTGTTAACAGAGTAAGTAACTCTATTTGTCTGGAGAACGCTTCACAACAGCCAGAGGAGCAGCTCATCTGTCCGACCCGGAGGGATTGCCAGAAGCTGGGGTTTGCGATGTGGTGTTTGCCAGGACAGAGACCCCTGCCGGGTTCAAATATGCAAATTTGGTTCAAATAGCTATTGTGTGGGAAGCAAGGAGGTTGGGTGGGAAGCAGTAGTTCAGCTTTCTAATGTGAAAAACTAGCAGTGAAACTCTTCCTCACAGAAAGCCTAATTTACATGTTAAAATAGTGACAAAAACACTGAGAAGTGTGCTGTAATCTCTGGAAACAAGCTGAGGCACTAATGAAAGCATTGCACACAGCATTGTCATGGGACGCCGAGGCTAATCATGTGTTTTACTGCCTGTGTCGGTGTTATTTAACAGCTCATGACCAATTCAACACCTTCACTGAACAACCTTTAAAGCAGTGATAATGATTTCACCATACTGTGCTTTAAATATAAAAGTACAGTAATCAAATTGTCCCATTGGTCAGCTTTGCTGTGAAGCGATGAAGTGACGAGAACAGAGACACCAAACTCATCCACGTGTCCCCGGCGGATCGTTGGCTCTGGTGCTTCATGCTAACACTTTAGCACACTGTGTTGACTGACAGTTGGCCACAGGCTGACAGGCATCACCTCACAACTAAGACAATCGCCCCAAAATGTTATGTATTCCTTTAACTAATAATAGTGTAGTTGAGCATCTTCTTCATTGTTGTCATTGTGTTGTTAACCTGGTTTGCACAGGTCACGACCCAGTCCTTGAACTTTCTCAAGTGATCTTGTTTTGTCTCAGGTGTTTTCACAGCTTTGGCTATTCTTCCATGAACATACAGTAAGTGGTACAGTAAATGCTGCTTGGCTTCAATGAGAGCCAGTGCTGGCAGAATGGAAACGGCAGGCAGGCGGCCTCTGGCTACGATGCAGTCCTCTCCCGAAGGAGCGTATGACCCGGCGTACACAACCCAAACCACGATCCTCTGCTAAACATAGAGAACCTCGGCCCAGACGGCACGAGTGGAAACTACAGCGCTTTCGTGTTGGAGATTAAGAGGGACGCTACGCAAACAGGGGTGGGTGTGACGAACAAAACCACTACTACCACTGCTGTGTTTTGGAAAGATTTTCTTTCCTCCCACCTCCGGTCAGTCCAACAGAAGTCTGGGGCAGCAGGGGGTCATTACTTAATAAAGTATAACTCAATTGGGATAGACAAAAACAGAGACAACGCCAACCTTGACTGCGCTGTCTCCGAACACTGTTTTCATAATAATGATTACATTAATCTGCCTAAGTAAAGTTTAGGCAGTCTTTTAACCTCAGTAATAACAGTCATTTTTAGGTTGAATTTAACATTTAGGTTTTATTGCCATACCTCAGTGACGTGCAAAGACCAGAACACTGAGAGAAGGATCAATCTCTAACCAAGTGAGAGCAAAGCTAATCATCAGACACCCCTGTACCCCAAAAACCATGACCAGTGAAAAACATGGGATTTACTGGCCAAAGGACAGAACACAACAAGGAGCATTGGCATGTGTCATTAGTTTTGACAATGAATTATAACCTAAAGTGTGTGTGTGTGTGTGTGTGTGTGTGTGTGTGTGTGTGTGTGTGTGTGTGTGCGCGTGCGTGCGTGTGTGTGTGCGTGCATCCTATTGTAATGAGATACATTATTAACCCATATGTTAACGTAATGACTCTCCTACTGTTGTACGAATAGTGAAAGAGGT
>OMLI01005610.1:8723-19733 GCA_900302605.1 Rondeletia loricata
CATTTTCAAAACACTTTATATCCATTTAGAAACAAATATAGGCTACCACAAGTTCATCATTCACTATCTGTAAAATACAGAGGATTTAGACTTTTAAAGTGTCTTTCAGCCAAAGACTTGAGTTTATTTATTTATTTTAAAGAGTAGTTGCCCTTTTATCAAATATATTTCTCCTTTTGGAGCAAAACGTAATATAAAGCCATGTAGCAAAGCCATGTGACGTCAAAAATGATACAAATGGCATCTATATTGTTCCATGAGAAAAATCTAAATTTGATTTAAGTTTCCAAGATGTCTTTGCCAAGAAAGTCATCTTGAACAAAATATAGGTGCTTGAGATGGATTAATATGAAGCATGCAGTGAATGTTGGCCTTTGTATTCTGAGTTACTGATGTCTCTCTTTCTTGTCTGCACTGTACCTTATAGAGTGTACATATGCCTCCCCCACTGACACTGTCTCTTTCTGTATTCCAGCCCCGTCAGTTCATCTGGCACATAATGTGTTTCTCAGGCATGGAGGCCCCCAAGATCGGCCAGGCTGAACTCCAGCCATACGTCTTTCTTTCATTACTTTGTCATAGGGATCCAGTGGCCTCCAACACTGCCCATTAATCCTACGCCAGGTCCCCACCTCCGAGTGCCATACTGTTTGCAAGTTGAGCCTTGTCGCTTGGCAGAGGGAGTTTCACTGAAAAGGAGGGAGCTTCATAGTCTGGAGCCCCATGAATCGCTCCTCTGCGCTTTCTCGTATTTGCTTGTTAACCATGTGACCAGTTGATTTTTGCAATTCATGAAACTGATGCTGCTGTCTTTAAGGCTGCTTTCCTGAACTGGTCATTGTCTGGACCAGTGCTATTTAAATCATCAGCCTAGCTTGTTCCTGATCAATCAAAATAATAATGACTTGCTTGCCTCATGTGGGTAAATGTAGACACAGACTAATGAAGTCCGGCACAAATCAAACCCCAGACAGTCAAATGAAACACACAATTCAAATGGTTATGTGGTCGATCAGTGAATATGAGAGTACACTGCTGTCAGCACTGCTGTCTGTGTTAATGCATCCTGTTTGTGCAGAGAAAGATACACCCAATGACAAATTGCATGCTTAATTGCCCCTTGCCATAGTATGCACAGTGCATGCTAATTTGTAATATCCATCTCTGGATCAGACATATCTTGTGTTAGGTACTCAGGGGTACTTTTGCAGAGTTACTGTCTCCTTCCCGGTTCAAATCTGCTATTTTTCAGCAACCAAATGCCTCCATGACAAGGCTGCCACCATTTTAGAGTCACTGCTAATACTAGGCCTCTGTGTTACACTGTTGTTGTTGTAGTATGTGAGTATATTTGTGATCCTTTCAGAGAATCTTGAATTAATCTTAAATTCAATTGAAGGCGCCATACTAATCAAATGAAGTATTACAGCTAGACCACATGGTATTTTCTTGTAAAGGGGCATTAAGTCATCTATGACCTTTACTGACCTCTATTGGCAACCAGTAGGAATTGCAACAACATCGGTAGAACTTATCTCCTCCTAAACAAGCTCCCACCCCTCCAATCCCCTTGAGCTACATTAGCCTGTAATTGACACAATAAACAATAAAGTCACTTTTTCACAATAGAGATGAGTGAGCTTGCTAATTAGAGCAGAGATCCAACAGAAACGTCTACTGAAGAGGTAATATGCAAAATACTGGAATAATAATACTGCTTTGTCATTTGCCTTTTTGGCAACGGTGGTCACTTGCTTGTAGCACCGTCCTCCAAAACAGAGTACGGGCTGTAAAATGAGTTTGGAAAGCCAGAAATCTCAGCACCTAGCGAAGTAATCCTTGGGTCAATGGCACTGATCAATAACCCCATCAACCCTAGTAATAGCAGCAGCACCACCAACCACTTACTTATTGCACCTTTAATATTACTACATCAAAATACCACTGATGACATGCAAGGATGAATTAGGGTAGGGCTTGGTGCAATCATCAGTTTAGTTATATAATTAAGTCTAGTTGTAATTATCTAATGTTAACATTTGTCGTGTGATGAATAGTAATTTGCAAACGGAGGATAAACATGTAGATAACACTGAACACAAGGTGCCAGCTATATCTACTTAATCTGGCTGTTTGTACAGTTCAGTAGATGAATAATCACATTGTGAAGTCAGCCATACCTGCTGTCTTATAAAAATGAATAATTCATGATTTAGCTGCACAAATCCATTAAATGCTTGTTGCCATTACTTGACACTAATACATGTACATTATGATTGGGTCAGATGGTTAGAATCACAAAACGGAGAGGGATGGTGGAGAGAAAGAGGGAGAGAGAGACAGAGACCTCCAAGTGACATACATCTGACTGTTGATGTTGATGTAGCGCGCTTGCTTGACAACATTAACGATCTAATTGCTTTTAGAAAATTATAATGACGCTGGGTAAATTAGACCATAGGCCAGCTGGCCAGTTGCCAGAGCGTGAACACAGGTCAGAATTAAAGTGATTTATCTGATTATTTCCTGAAATGTTTCGCGACTAACTGTACAATCTGAATATTTAACGCTGCTGATTACACGGCACAAGATAATGAAACATTGATTCAGAGCTAGTTGATTTACTCACTCACCGCGAGTGATTGCCTCTAGAGATCATTTGTACATAAGTGGGAACAAATGTATTCCGTCCTCAACGAGGGAGGTGCGTTGCATTATTGAGCATTGGGATTATCTTTGTTTACCGCATTGCTACCCTTAATCTCCCTTTATCCGGAATCCCCACCCTGAGCATGACAGATTTATTTATAATTTGGTTAATTTGTGTTAAGACGCCTGTGTACAAAGCGGCTCGACTTGCTTGAACGCCCTTCACTTTCCTCAGCAGCAAAAACAACTAGGAACACTCCTCACTCATCTGTTGTGTTCCCATGCATACCAATAGGCTCAAATCGATGGCATCTTTTAATTGAAAATAGATGGAGGCGTTTATATGCAGCCTGATCCGCTGCACCTTTAGCCCTGTTTCTCTCACACAGTGTGCTTGCAGATTTGTTATATGCTCCACTTAAAATAGTTGTGTGTGTTTATTTCAAGGAACGAATCTGCCGGGCTCATTTCTGAGGGTAAGAATCATTAATGAATGCTATGAGGAGCAAGGGCCTTAATGTCATTAGTCAAAGAGCGAATGTTTAATCATCCCTTCGCTCGGTTATCGATTTGCCATTAGACGGCAACTATTTAAAGAAAACCTTGAATAGGATCCCGAGATTCACCCGACGGCGTCTCTTAATCACCAGCGGACGACCTTGGACTTGTTTAGTCGAATCACAACGCCGCATCACGTATTACAGATACCTCGCCTCTGCACTTCCCCGGGACTATACATCATTGGGAAATGCCCAGAAGGCTCTCTTGATTGCGCTCCTGAGAGCACATAAGGGATTCATGAGGGAACATAAAAAAGGTGTGGAGAGGAAGACGCTACCAACAGCACAATGAAAACATTGCTCCCAGGTGCACCACTATCTGGCAACTTTTTTTTTACCTCAGTGCCTCAGTAAACAGAGCCGGGCAGTCGTACAATTGGGAGGTCAACTGATTTTTCCAGACATAAGTTTCCTCGTTGGGTTTTAAGCCAAGAACTCATAAAATAATACCAGTGAACGGCATCATATTTTCTGCTAATGGGCGACTATATCCGCAAGTGACTATTTCAAATTGCAATAGTACATTCAGAATATATACAATAATTCAAAAATTAAATAACACACATGTTTTGAATGACTTATTTTCAAATCCTAGAAAGTGTCACTGGCAATCACGGGCTAGAATCTAATCCTGATGCATGGCTATAACCATTGCAATTGCGAGTGATGTAAGTGCAATCTCAAGTACGCACTGCACTGTACTGAAGTACCTCCACCCTGCACACACACACACACACACATACCACATGATGTAAAGCTAGCCTATATGGCATGACAGATCCCTTCACCTAGCAGATGTTTCATTTGTCTCGCACTATGATACATTGCATGTCAACCACAATTCTAGCCTAGATGGCTCTCACGATGAGCGCTTTCTGCATGATTTGTGAAAGCAGTATGAACCGCAACGCACTCTCTGCCGGGACGGCTCAGTATCATCTGCTCGAATGGCATCCGTACGATCAATGCATATCACATCATCATCGCCGCTACCCCCTAGAATGAGCAACGCCCAGCCAGTGTCCAGTTTCAAAAATGAACTTGGGTCTCCATATTGTGCCGTGAAGCGAAAAAACACTTTCAAATAGAAGTCAGGAGAGAGTGAAAATCATCTAGGGTGAGCTGCTCATGTTCAGATATTGATTAAACTGTCGAGGATCATAAGAATGACATGTGAATGCTGTTTTAGGGTCGATGTCTGCTTTGGAAGACGACCAAAGAGGGGAGATGTTGGGCCAGTCCGGGTCCCAGGAAGAGATATCCCGCTTTAAACGTGAGCAGGTTTGACCTTCTTGATATCAGTTAGGTGTCACGGCGATGTCCATGTACGGATGTGTCTTTCTGTTCACCCACCGTGAGATCACCAACGATTTCCCCTTTCCCTCGTTTCCCCCGTCTCTCGGGAAGAGCAGGAAACGCGCACTTTGATATTTTCTCTTTATCCAGACGGCAACAAAGGATAGAGGGCCAAAGGTATGGAGAGATCACATTAGAAAGAGGGCCGCTGCCAGGAATCGATCCCTGGCCCATGTGGGTCTCAGAGTCGGCTGTCTTTCAGACCGCGGCACAGCATGTTGCCCGTCACCGCAGTGCTTAACATTCATTATTGTGTGTGACATTTTGTATTTTCCCTATGACTCATTTCCCATTCATGTTTTTATTCAGCCCTGCTGCCTCATAAATGATAATTGTTCTGAAAATAAATGGAACGATGGCCTGGCCACTCTCCTAAACTGAAGGCAATACTGTTGCACTCAGATGACTTTTACGAGTAAAAGACTGATGATAATAAAAAATAAGTTCTGTGTTAATGTCCTGTCTACTGGCGATTCTGTTGTAATATTTCATAAAACTCAAAATGTAAAAAATAAAATAAAATAAAGGCTTCATACGGTCAAAAATACAACATACACTTTTTATTTGTGTGAGAAGTAAGAATTCAGATATATTCTAAACCTGAAAGGCTTAATTAACTTTCCTGGTTAAATAAAGTACATCAGTACAGAATTGATCGTTGTCACAAAGACAGATTGAACTCTCCTGGACTGCAGGAGTATTTCATTAGTGAATTCTTCGTTTTTTGCAAAAAACATAGACCACATACTGTAGAATGACAGATCGATAGCTTGGTTATGCCTTTGTTTGCCTTCGATTTATAAAACATGTTTTAGAATAACGATGTGCTTGATCAACTATACCAGCTGCAGCTTTTAAAGCCCAGCCTGAGGCAGCTGGGGAAAGCAAAGTAGTGGATTTGCCCCCTCCTCCTCCACACACACACACACACACACACACACACACACACACACACACACACTCTCTCTCTTTCTCTCTAGTGGAAATAAACTGTTCTTTTTATATCAGGAAACAGCCACACAGCTGGTCCACTGTCACAGTTTGACAGATTTTCCAAGCCATACGATTCGTTATCATTGTGATCAATTATCCGCTTGTTCCCGGGTGACCATCTCTATTCAGTTTACGCTCCATGCAACGGTAGGATTCCCATGCACTGATGGGAGGAAAACTCATTTAGGAATCCCACACATGACTTGATCCTCACGCAAGCAATTTAGCTTGCTGTGTTTTTATGTCTTTTTTTGCAGAATTTACATAATGTAGAATTTTCAAAACACATTAAATTTGATCACAGTTAAACAAATATTCAGATTGGTCCGTCAGTTGAATCGAGGCCAAAGCAAATCAAATGATGGTCTCTTGCAGTGTTCTGTGTTCAAACGTCATATGGAACCTAAATCTATGCCTAAGCCAGCTGGAAAACAAGCTGCTTCTCTGTGCTTCAGCTAATTATTCAACAAAGTGTGAGTGTTGATCCTCCACATGTGAAACCAAACAGTGAATAGTCAGCCCAAAGGAAATGATGACATACCCAAAGGTCTTTGAACCCCTCAGTTGCCAGTCAGAGCTACTCCGTTACACATTGTTGGTGTCCGGCAAAAACCCTGCGTCTCTGTATCGCTTTGTCCCTTTTCCCATCTAATTGACAGCTGATAGCGTTGTAGAAAACTTCGCACAACTCCGGTACCAAGCAAACTATTAATAAGTCCTTGCAAAATGTCTGGAAAAACGGATTATCTTACATATTAAAATTTGGACTTTCTGGAGATACACAAAGCATATGGTGAATTGCAAATGCAAAATACATCTCAGATGGATCAGACAACTCTTCCTAAATCTTCCCTAAAAGTCTGGTTGACTTTTAGCAGTGCCAGTGACAGTAATTGAGAACCTTGGGATCGGTACTGATACTGCCGAGATGAGCCTGGGAGTTTTGATGTTGTCGGAAAGCTGACAATGAGCATTTCAAGGGTGTTCATGCTCACATCAGTGAAAATGCGAATGCTGCTGGACGTGATGTACTTGAGTGTGTGTGTGTGTGTGTGTGTGAGAGAGAGAGATAGAGAGAGAGGGTGTTCCTGTGTGCAGTCAGCCCAGCAAGAATAAAGTCCCTTGCCACAAAGTCATTCAGGGTGAGACTTCTCATGCAAAAATGTCAACATCACTGAAAATGAAGTTGAGGTAAGTGCGTTAATGGACTCGTTTGGGAACTGCCACTGTGTCAAAAGCAACTTCTTAGACTGAGATCAAGAGAGAGAGGGCTGATTAATTATTTGCATATATTAGATTGGTGTAGCAGCTAAGACTAGAACGGTGTCTCTTGACATCGAGTCAGTCCACAGAGGTTCAGCGTGTCTTCACATTCCTAATATCAGGATCATCATACATCAGTGATGTCCTGTTTTCATTCACATAACCGTCTTGGAAAGAGGAGCGAAATCAGTATTTATCGTGTGCAGCCTAATTCATCTAGTTTAGTCAAAGGAAATTTTTGTCACATTTGGACTCACCTCACACTGTGGGGTGGCTTGAGGTTAAGACATTTCCGGTGACGCTCGGACACATCCGAGATGCAGTCGGAATGGGAATTTTTCCTTCTTTTCTTTTGTCTCATTTCATGCGAGGCTCCCCTGAGAAAGAAAGGATGTGTTTCCTCTTTGAGAGCAGGTGAGACTGGGTGTCAATTAAACTTTTTCCTCTTCTTCAAATGGTGGGAGGTGCAAGGGGCAAAATAATTCATTAAGTTTTACCGCTGCGAAGAATGTCAGACTCCAAACATGTTTCCTGCGGAGAGAACCTCGACAAGAGGACCTTTCATTTCATTCCTTATACTTATTTATTTTGATTTCAAAAGTGTACATGAGAAAAAAAAAACCAGAGGCAGCAAGAATTGTAATTACATTTCGCTCCGCATCCGTGCCACTCGGGAGGGATAGTTTAATTTAGCTAAAGGGGGTTTTCTTTTCAAACAACTCTCATCCCGGATCCCCTGGAGTGGTTTCCTTTGCATCCTGATGTGGTGATGACCACCATATGCATGCTCTTTCCCCATTGAAATGAATACACAGTAGGACTTTGATGTAAATTATTCCAATTTCATATTTCATACTGAAGATCTTTTTTCTTTTACCTTATTCCCTCTGCAGAGTCATTTTAGTTTCAGCCAGAACCCACATTTATTTGAATAAGGACTGCGAGGCAGAGGCAGCCAATGACACTTCAATGATATGCCTCTGATAGCTGTCATCTCTGCAGCGCATTCACAACTAGGCGTAGTGATTGATTTATAGTTGGAGTAAACAAATTGCTTCATCCTGCCAATACAGGAAAGAGAACGAACGGTCATCAGCGCAGACATGACAAAAGTCTAGATCTCCACGACTCAACCCGTGTCCCTGTGACCCTTTCTCAAGTCACAGGAAATAGTTAAGCACACCAATTTTCTCGCTGCGCCGTCCTTAGCGAGGGCCTCTCCTGGAATATTCTCTATCTAAGGTAATTGCAGTCCGTGTCTCTATCCCGGCAGTACATTTGTCAAGATCTGCATTAGTTGGCACCGTAACAATGGCATAAGTGGCCTCAAGTGCCTTTTCTATTTCAGTGCCCTTGAGTTTAAATTGAATTATCCATGAAAATTGCATTGTCTCCAGAGAACAGCAGGTGACAAACCAGTGGGCTTGACAGAGGAAATGCGTACCGGACATAAGTAGAAAGTGCTGTTTGGTCGTGCAGAAAGGATGACGCAGAAAAATACCGGAAGGTAAGTCCCACCACATCAAAATGTGATTTAATGATGTAGTAGGAAAGATTTTTATGTAAAAATACACCCGTCTTTTCAGTCTAAGTCACAAAGTGGGGCTGTAATAGATTTTGGTTTAAAGCATCACAGACCAGGCAGGTTGGTAAACATGAGTGTGCTGTGTGCAGCTTACTGACGTCACGTTACATGATTGCTGGGTATTTGAAGTTCAAATTCTTCACTAACCAGCATGCAATGTTCCCTAGTGCAGCTTTAAACAGCTGGTTTGAACCTGGGCAAAGGTAAACCTAGGCTGTGGAGCTGTGGGTGTTAACTGTGGTTCATTAGCAACACATAGTCAGCCAATGCAGCAGCACGGAACCAGGTCTCTCCTATTTGAGAATCTGTCAGTGTAATACGTCAAGAAGTTGTAGAGCCGAATATTTTGCATGTCAAATGCATTCTCAGCCATCAGAGAATTTAGCATTCAGGGCAGGCCGGGCGCTCAGCAGTCTGGTGCGCTGGTGCTGGCGATGCCATACTGTGCTTGGGTCTGAATGCTATTGCTAATGCATTTATCTTGTCCATGTGTATACGATGCACAGTATGTTATATGGCTGAACCATTTCTACTCCACTGCATCCATTTCTACTTTGTATGTTATGCGGTGAAATCACAAGTGTACACACGTGAGGCCCGGGCATAATACTGTGTGTGTGTTTGTGTATTGGGGGAGGGGTGTAGATACAGGGGGCCTTTCTGAGAGAAAGTACGGCCCACCACACACATGCATGAAACAACTACAGACTGTACACCATCCATAGTCTGATGTAGGTAATGAAGGAAGGTGTGCTGAACATGAAGAACTAGACTCAGACTCATTGTGGCCCAACATTGCCAGACAGTGACTTGCATCTCTCTACATCTATCATCTTCCTTTATGAAGGTGTATTATCACAAAATAATATGAATGTGACTGGAATTGCTGGATGTTAGCAGCATCCACTTCTGTGCATAGGCCAAGGATACTCAGTGATCAGATATCAAGCGCTGAAGAAGTCTCAATTACACAAAGAGAAGGAAAGCGAGAGTGACAAAGAAGATACTCATAATATGTGCTGGTCAAGTAATGTGAGGTGTCCATCTCTGTACAAAAGCCTCACTTACCATCATAATGGTCATTATATGCCCCATTATATGATTTCCATGCAATGAGGGAAATGACCCTTTTCTTCTTTTCTTCTTAAATAGAGGTATTCAATCCTACCTGGGTTATCCAGTCATTCAACAGTCTGTAGATGTAATTAATTTGTCAATTAGAAATCATCTGACATGTTTAAATGAATGCGTGGAAAACTGTACGTGCATATTAAAAAACATTGACTCTTTGGAAGGCATTTCACCTGTTGAAATCACAGAGCGTCTCATAAAAGCCGTACTTCTCACACTGAAATTGGCACAGATTGCTGTTTTCCTTTGTCAGTGCTGCATGCTGGGAATCTTCACTCTTAGAGTATAATGCTACACATTTTTACTAAACGAATGGGTGCAAAAAGCCAATGGAAAGATCATTGCAAATTGCTGGAAGATATTACTTCCAGCTTTTTAATGCATTCCAATTTGCAGCTAATGGCTTTTTGTCATTCCTTGAATGACATTTTTCTGATGAAAATGAAAATACACAGTGTTATTTTAAACCTCGCTTTTGTTGGGGATTCCTGCTTTTCAAATCTCAGTGTAAGCATAATACTTCTTGGATAGAGTGCTTGTGCATCCACTCTGTGAAAACAGACACACTTACCAAGCAGGGAACTTAATTATGCCAGTCACAAATGTAATTTTGTATTTATTTACTCTCAGGTTGGTCAACATTTCCATTAGGTTTCCTGAGCAATGAGAACAGCTGAGGGTATGTTTCATGTTGTTGCAGCCAGCATGGTTTTTACGTTGTTGGACTACCAATAACAGTTTATAATAGCATACTTGAGAGTCCTGTTCGTTAATACAATTACAATTTGACTTGCTAATGAGCGCCTTCCAAATGCTAACGGGGTTTGAGCCCTTTGCTGATTAAAAAGTGGATTTGTTTACCCAGACAAGCAAAATGTAATTTCCCCTCAGATGATAACGTGTGATCCATTACTGATGTATATTTCCATAGAGTGATTTTCATTTAAAGGAATTGGCCGGTCTGCTAAGACCCCAGGTTAATTGTTGACATGGTCTATGTCGAGATGTAAATCAGCCATGATTTTTCTTCAACTCTCCCTCTCTCGCGGTGTACCGGCGTTCCGAAATTTGGCAGTTGGCCAGTCATTGAGATCCATTGTATTCCAAACGAGTGTCTAGCAGCTCCCATAGCTGTGTCTTTGTTATGTCCAACACAAGTAAGCGCATACGAACTACCCTGGATAGGTGGTTTTCTCCAATAGTGCTCACATACCAAGAAATAAACATGTTTAGATTCCGTGTTTACACGCCACTGCGCATGCGCCACTGAGACGCTGAGAAATTGAAATCAGACGGGGCTGTGAGCATGTAACCTGACTCTGCTGAGTCCATGAGTCATGGACTCTGACGTTGAGACGCTAGGATTCTGTGTTTAGACGCCACTGCGCATGCTCAGCAGAGTCAGGTTACATGCTCACGGCCCCGTCTGATTTCAATTTCTCAGCGTCTCAGTGGCGCATGCGCAGTGGCGTG
>OMLI01005654.1:3480-15311 GCA_900302605.1 Rondeletia loricata
ATTGGCCATAGGTAACTGTTTTCTGGTATTTATTTTCTCCCCAAATTATTATTAGCATTAATATTATTTTCACTAGTGAACCATCATGAGGTTTGGTCTGAAGGGTATGATTTTTTTGGGGGGAAAACAACAGAATAAACACCAACCTCACCATATTTGATTGTGTTTTTATTAATTATTCATACTTGTGTACTTTTTTCACTGTATATTTGTTTTCTAACAGCAGATGACGATGAGATCCCTCAGGAATTGTTGCTGGGTAAACACCAGCTGAATGAGCTGGGCAGCGAGTCCGCCAAGATTAAGGCCATGGGTATCTCCGGCAGGGTACTATACAGTATCTAAATATATATAATAGTTATATATTATGTAATATATATAATGCATACTAATCTCAAATACCAACACCTAACTGTCTCTTAATGTTTTCCAAAAAATCCAGAGGATTCTAGTAAAAACATTTTGAGAGGGAAACTCGGCCATGTTGGCCCAGTACAGTTGAACTGTTGTGGATGTTTGTTATTCCTAGTCCAGCATTGCTACTTCAGATGTAGGTCTAAATGACGTTGTTCTCTGTTATCCCAGATCCCAGCAGACAAGCTGGTGAAGCTGCTGAACATCCTGGAGAAGAATATTCAGGACGGGTCCAAGCTCACCACTATGATGAACCATGTGAGTGCCTCCCTTACTCTGTGTTGAAAATGGTGTTTTACATTACTCACAATGGTACTTAGTCAACATGGGACTGTTAGGTGGACTTCTGCCGAAATTCATATCCATGTCAAAAATGTAAGGATGTTCTCACTGATGACATTGGCAGACAAATGGAAATTGTGGGTACAGTATGAAAATAAGTATTAATCAATAAAAAAAATTGGCCATTCTTGCAAATGTTGGATTAATATGTGTTAGCAAATTTAAGTTATCCAATAAAGCTGTCAGATCTAAAAGAAGCTCTCATTGTTAAAACATTGCACCAGTGTTTCTTTGCTAGGGTGAATGCAATGGTGGCTCCCATATTGTATATGTTTAAGACTCCTTGCTGTAAAAAAAAAAGGAAAAGGTTATTTTCCTTTTTACCCTCAGGACCATGATGCCGAAGATGAGGAGAGGCTGTGGAGAGACCTGATCATGGAGAGAGTCACAAAGTCGGCAGATGCCTGTCTCACAGCCCTCAACATCATGACCTCATCGCACATGCCGAAGGCTGTCTACATAGAAGACGTCATAGAACGGGTGCTACAATACACCAAGTTCCATCTTCAGAACACACTGTATCCGCAGTATGACCCCGTCTACAGGGTGGACCCACATGGAGGTGAGGATAAGGCAAAAACACCAGAGCTGTGTTTCTTATGAGATTGGGACTCAGACTGGGGAGACCTGAGTGAAACTAAATTGATTCAGCTTGGGTACCCTAGAACCCTGCACCAGAGTCTCATGGTGAATTTATGAGTATTCATAAAGCTTTGCCCGGGGATGCAAGAAGAAGTAAAAGCCCAGCAGACGGACAGACATGGCAGGAAATTATCCCCGATGTCTGGAAATCACAGGGCTCTCCTTTCAAAATACTACTTTCTCCGTTACTGGCTTTATAGCCTCTCCCTGTATAGGAATATAACTTAAGCACAAATGTTATCTACTACACTAGGCAACAGTTAAAAGAACAGTGTCAGCTTCCAGCAGAATTCACAGCTGGGGTGGAGACCCATGGCTAGATTGCAGGAGGATTAAAATGGGTCCCCAAATTATTTTTGAGAAATTGGTATGTAAAGCTATTGGCTCTGTTGCGGTATCCCTCAAAGTCCCTGCAATCCAAAGCAAGCTTGCTAAGATTTTGTCAGTTAATATCTTAAAAGGAGGGTTAGATTTGACAGATTAGCCTGTGAAATGTATTTTGTTTGAGAGAAAAAGTTTGAAGGGGGCTGCTTTTGTCCATATAGGTGGTATTTTGAGCTCCAAGGCGAAGCGGGCTAAATGCTCCACACACAAGCAACGTGTGATCATCATGTTGTACAACAAGGTGTGCGACATTGTCAGCAACATCTCCGAGCTCCTGGACATCCAACTACTCACAGACACCACCATCCTCCAGGTAATAACAAAACATACTTACAAACACAGTTTTGTCTCAATTACCTGTTTAACAAGGCAAATAGTTGTTTGACAAAGTAAATAGTTGGAGTGGACAGCAGATGATGTGAGATGATGTCCACTTCACTTCCCCACCTCTGATGTCTTTCACCACACTTATCTCTTCTTCCCCATTTCTCCCCCTTCTCTCTCTTCATTACTCTCTTCTTCTCTTCCTTCGCACAGGTTTCTTCCATGGGAATCACTCCGTTCTTTGTGGAGAACGTCAGTGAGCTGCAGCTGTGTGCCATCAAACTGGTTACAGCGGTAAGAGTTATTTTTGCCTATCTAAAACGTTTAAAAGGGTTAAGAATGCTAAGTCAGTGGTTGTCTGAAGATGCCTTCTTGCAATCCACTGTATGGGTTAGCATACACAGAATTGTTTTGTGACACTAAGATGCACATGATTTTCAGCCAAACTTCACATCATTTAAACCTTTTCCTGACTTTTGTGTACCTATCCACCCCTTAGTGTTGTGTTCTAGCGTCTGTTTTTACCTGAGGACAAAACTCTGAAGGGAAAGACTAACCTTCCTATTATCGGCTGTCTCCAGGTGTTCTCACGTTATGAGAAGCATCGCCAGCTGATCCTGGAGGAGATCTTCACCTCGCTGGCCAGGCTACCCACCAGCAAACGCTCCCTCAGGAACTTCAGGTATTCCTTTTTATGTGTATTTGCCTTGGTTTTTGGCCACTAGGTTTTGCAAAGTGGAGATGCTTGAGTATGGCCTTACTGCCATAACTTGGGCCTAGTGCAACACCCCCACCCCCAATGGAGATCTCATCTGTTTTTTTCCTAGAGCGAGGCTTAATCTGTGTCGACACCCCCAATGTTGTCTCCCATCTTTCTTTTCACCCACTACACTGTACAAGCCATAATAATCATACTACCCTAATGCCACTCTCTACTGCCCAATAATAACAATCATCATAATCACCCCTACCCATAATAATAATCTATCATTTTTTTAAATAGCTGACTGTATCCTGACCTATTGTGTCCTTAGGCTGAACAGCTCAGACAAGGACGGAGAGCCGATGTACATCCAAATGGTGACAGCCCTGGTGCTGCAGCTCATCCAGTGTGTGGTCCACCTCCCCTACGACAGGGACACCTTAGACGAGTACGACAGCAAGGTAGGACAGCAAGCAAACACACACACTCAGACACACCATATACAAATACAAGCACAGACACACACACGCACACACACACACTCAGACATACCATTTACAAACACAAGCACATTCACACACATGTGTTGAGGCTAATCCAGTGAATCCTTTGTTTTTTAGGTGGATCAAGATGTGTTGATCACCAACTCCTATGAGACAGCCATGAGGACAGCACAAAACTTCCTCTCAGTCTTCCTCAAGAAGTAATAACCTCCATGTCCATGCTGCCTTTAAATATGCTATATATACTGTTTGATTATAATGCTGCATTGTAGCAAAACTCTACTGTGCCACTTAAACTGCATTCATCAGTGCTATAGTAGCACAATAATGCCTCGCCATTAGGGGCAGTGTGTTTTTCCTTTCTTTCCTTTTAGAAACAATAATTAAGTCTGTTTCTTCCAAACAAAAGCTTTAAGTTGCTCATAGAGGCTGTTTCGGTAATGTTTTGCACTAACTACAATATGCTGCCATTTGATTGGGCAGCTCCTAATGCCTTAAATTTTGCACAGTAATTCCCCCCCATCTACTCGCCCCATTCCCTCTTTCTGTCTACTCTCCTCCTCTGCCGCGCTTTCTCCTTCCCCTATCCCAGGTGTGGCAGTAAGCAGGGAGAAGAAGACTACCGGCCATTGTTTGAGAACTTTGTCCAGGACCTGCTGTCTACAGTTAACAAACCAGAGTGGCCTGCTGCAGAGCTGCTGCTCAGTCTGCTTGGCAGACTACTGGTTAGTGTGGCAGTCTCAGAGCTCTTTTCTAACTAGAAATGTGACCATGTATGTTAAAGTGTTTGCACCGCACAGTTTACTTGGCAGACCGCTCATTGGTGTTAGTCTCAACAAATACTATTTTGCTATATTTTGCACCATGCGCAATGGTGTGGATATTTGTGATTATACACGGAGTGTACAAGATATAAGGTTCACCTTCTCTTCCATGAATATATTAACCAGAAATACTTTATGGATTTAACCTTTTTAAATACCCTCGCTATGAAGGGGAGGAGAAAAGTGGGAAATATATTTTTCAATCTTGAGACAATTGAGACAGGGACTTTTTGAAAGGGGTTGCAACTCAATATTTGGAAGGTGGTCCTCATATTTTGTGCATTCAGTGCCATTTAAGTGTTGTTGTAGTTCCTCAAGTAGCTACTAAAGACATGTTGGAAAAGCATGTGTTTTTTTGGAGTCAAGTTTTACTCTATGCACTTGCAGTTATACTAAAGTAATCCCCGTGCAACAGCATTACTTTGTTTGTGATTTGTTGGAGTGAAGTATTGAAACAAATTGGGCTATACAGTGTGTTTTCATTGTTCGTAATGTACTATATCCTCACGCCTTTCTGTCGGGGATTCTGCCTTGTGTTACAAAATGCTGTTCTCAGTGTGTATTTTTAAGCACACGCTAAAGTAGAAGCTAGTTCAACTTAAGAGCATGATGCGATGATAGTATCAGTGTGGCTCACTTTTTATTGTCTTTTTAGCATGTCATCGAAAGTCAATTTATGTATGTAGTGTGATATTTTGAATCAATTTGTTGCTGACCTCTATTCTTCTGTTCTCCCCTTCTCTGTGTCTCTGCTCCCCCCAGGTGCACCAGTTCAGTAACAAGCAGACAGAAATGGCTCTGAGAGTGGCATCTCTAGACTACCTGGGCACAGTGGCTGCCCGTCTGAGGAAGGACGCAGTCACTAGCAAGATGGACCAGAGATCAATTGACCGCATCCTGCAAGAGGTAGAAGACAGCCTTCACATTTGTTGACCTCACTTGGTCTTGAAGATAGAAGCTCTTATTTTCTCCATAGTGACAGAACTAAGTATAATGGAATGAGCAAAGAACACGTTTCTCTATGGGTTGCTTTAACTGTAACATGTGGTATTCCTAGTTGATAAAGTTGAATAACTACTATGAGGGACACAAAATGGCCACAGACGAGGGGCTGAGATATCAACTGAAAGCAAAGGGTTATTGATATTTTGTACTGTAAACTCTCCAGTTTATTTCCTTGTTTCATTCATATAAAATCCATAATTACTTCATAATTGTTCATCACTGATCCATGTTCCTTCAATACACCGATCC
Organism: Rondeletia loricata; assembly: GCA_900302605.1. Taxonomy (NCBI): domain Eukaryota; kingdom Metazoa; phylum Chordata; class Actinopteri; order Beryciformes; family Rondeletiidae; genus Rondeletia; species Rondeletia loricata. The sequence goes on from OMLI01005654.1 coordinate 8,871, forward strand.
ACCCTCATGACATTTATTTATATTGCAGAACTAGAATGGATTGTATTCTCAAGTTTCCTGCTTGGCACAGGTTACTAATATTGTGTTATAATTGTACACTACATAGTGGCAACTGCATAACATTGAATTGTGGCTAGTGCTATGCTGGACCTCTGCTCTGTTTCCTGTCTCACTTCACTGAATCTCGCTGAAAAACGATGTTGAGGAAGATACACTGCCTAACCTCCTTGAGGAGAAAAGAAAGTATGGATTCCACGTTAATTCTGTGATTGGCACATTTCCATGATCTTTCCCTCTGTTTCTATAGACCCCAGGTAATGATGAGACCCAGCAGCTGCAGAAGGCTCTACTGGACTACTTGGAAGAAAACGCTGAGACTGACGCTTCACTGGTGGTGAGTTTACTATAGACTGACCTCACAGGCGGTGACTGAAAACACTGGCGGAGCTTTAAAAACCTTCAGTCTATGTGCCTGTTCTGAGTGTCTTGGTGGCCTTGAGTTTATTAATTTAACTTCATTTAATCTGGTTATTTAGTCACACAAGTCATTTAAGAGCACTTCTAATTGGTAACATACCCCAGATAGGTGTGTCACTGAACACATCCATCTTAAACCTATATTCATATACACATGCTATAATCCTCCCCCAAATTGCACAACCGAGAGTGCCCATTTAACACACCCTTTCATTCTTCCTAGGATCCACAGGCAAAATAAAGAAACCAATAAGTCTTTGACTAAATTCCTTTTTTCCACTGATCTTCATTTTAAAGAAATAATGTTATTCTTGGGAGTAAGTTTAACCTGAAACTGAGACCCTCTTTGTCCTTCAGTTTGCCAGAAAGTTCTACATTGCCCAGTGGTTCCGGGACGCCACCACGGAGGCAGAGAAGTCCATGCGGAACCAGAATCAGAAGGATGAGGACTCGTCGGATGGGCCGCACCATGCCAAGGAAATGGAAACCACCGGCGAAATTATGCAGCGTGCCGAGAAACGCAAGAAATTCCTGCGCAACATCATTAAGACCATACCAGCTCAGTTCGCCATACTGAAGTAAGAGCAGGGATGTGTCTCACGCATTCACTTCATCACAGTCATTTAACACAAACTCTTTTATGTCGATAATTATTTCTGCTATATACCATTGCACTGTTGACATTCTGTATTTCCAATTTTTTTCTGATAGCCTGCTTTTCTCCAGCTGTCTCTGTTTCTCTCTTGCTGTCCCAACAGCTTGTCAGTGACAGTGTCATGGTCAGTTGCATGATTATATAATCCTAAACCTTTCTTCCTTTATGATCTCCTCCTCTCCAGAATGAACTCTGACACTGTGGACTATGATGACTCCTGTCTGATCGTGCGTTATTTGGCCTCCATGAGGCCGTTTGCCCAGAGCTTTGATATTTATTTAACACAGGTAAGATTTGAATTTACTACCATATGTATCAGTCCTATTCATTTACCAAAGGTGGTCAGGAAGTACACCTGAATGTATTTTCACCATTGCTACAAAAATTTGAAATAAAATCCCTAACTTTATGTTTTGTTTTTAGATCCTGCGAGTCCTTGGGGAAAGTGCCATCGCTGTAAGGACTAAAGCCATGAAATGTTTGTCTGAGGTTGTGGCTGTGGACCCCAGCATATTGGCAAGGGTACGTGTGTTTCTCTGTGTTTGTGAGACAGACAATTTGTCATTACTGACTTGTACACACATTCATTTCAGCTTCTATGTCAGCTCTCTCCACTTCTATTCTTGTCATATTCTTGCTCTGTTAAAATGTGTCTCTCTAGTTATTTATGCTATGCTATGCAATGCTATTCTATTATGTATGCTTTTAATTACAAGCCTCTGCTTCATATTCTTATTCTTTTCTGTTCAAAACCTCTAGTTGGAAGTTCTCTTCAGGTCTTTTTTCTTCTACTATGTTCTGCTGTATTCTGATCCTCTCCTCTCTCTGCTTCTGCAGTTGGACATGCAGCGTGGTGTCCATGGTCGGTTGATGGACAACTCCACCAGTGTGAGAGAGGCAGCTGTAGAACTGCTGGGCCGATTTGTGCTCAGTAGACCCCAACTCACTGAGCAGTACTATGACATGCTTATAGAGAGGATACTGGTAAATGGCCCACACAGACACATTTTAATATTGTGTTTTTCCCATGGCTTTAAGAGTCCCAGGAGAAATTAGTGGTTGAAGAGCAGAAAACTTCCTTGTGGAAAGAATATAAGGCTTACAGAACCTATTCAAATACACGTGAAAAAAACCACTACTGGAAGTTTGGAGAAAACTTGCTAAAAATTGTCTCATTTTGGGATGTTTCAAATTAAATAAGGTGTCATATTAAAAACTGCACACAGTCTAATATACTGTACAGTATATGGCGATGCAGGTAATTGTGATTGCTATGGTATATATACTATTAATTTAGATGCACAAAAAAGCTTTCTATTCAGTCTTTGTACTAAGAGTAAAGGCATTGAAATTGTTGCACCTGTTGTCATGGAAATAGTTTGGAGGGTTCATGAAAAGTTCACTCTGCCAATTGAATGGTCTTATACTGCCACCTATTGACAGAATTAGGCTATTGCATCTAATGCTGTTGGTTTTTGTAAATCGAAACAAAAGGCTGTGTTTGTGATGTATTGTTTGCAGAACATTGCTCACCCTTTATAAACAAAGTACTCACGTTTTTCTTGGTCCACAGGACACTGGTATCAGCGTGAGGAAGCGGGTGATCAAGATCCTGAGAGACATCTGTCTGGAGCAGCCAACCTTCAGCAAGATTACTGAGATGTGTGTAAGGATGATCCGCAGGGTCAATGACGAGGAGGGTATCAAGGTATGCATGCACTCAAATAATCAGCGATTGAGCTTTTTCTCCACATTTTCAGGTGTTTTGAGACATGACCCCCATTCATTTCTCATTAAGATTCCTGTTTCCTTGCTATTCTCCTTGTTAGTGCATTTTTTTATCTTGCCTTAATCATATTGCTGCATACTATAAAATGTGAAACCTCTCTTATATAAATATCTCCAATACAACACAGACTTCTTTTTTCCTCCCCACACATACACAACCCCTCGGGCCATTGCTGCATATTCATCACTAAACCTGGAATTTGAATGATGTGTACAAAGTGTAAATCATAACTGATGCATTGCCCTATGTACTTTTGTTCTTTCTAGAAACTGGTGAATGAAACATTCCAGAAGCTGTGGTTTACTCCGACTCCAGCCCATGACAAGGAGACCATGACCAGGAAGATCCTCAATATCACTGACGTGGTGAGTAGTATACTTGTCACATCTGTCTGCATTATGCCATTCCTAGTCAAGAAACCTTGACATACCAATTTCCCATATCAAACATAATATTAGACCTTCACAAATAGGCAGCATCCTCATCCTATATCGTTTTTATGTCATGCTGAATGTTGGCCATTGTGTTTTTAATTCTCATGTCCTTCTCCTTCCTCAGGTTGCAGCGTGTAAAGACACCGGCTATGACTGGTTTGAGCAGCTTCTTCAGAATGTAAGTGTTTAGACTTGTGTTGGGGCTCCATCTAGTGGGGAACATACTAGTGTCAAGTCCGCCTTTAAAAAACTGAAAATTGTCTCTCTCGTTCCAGCTGCTTAAGTCTGAAGAGGATGCGTCTTATAAGCCAGCCAAAAAGGCCTGTGTTCAGCTAGTTGACAATCTGGTGGAGCACATCCTCAAATATGAGGAGTCTCTTGCAGGTACGTAGTTCTGTCTATCTGCTGATAGAAGACAACAACTTGAATAGTGTCACATGATAGCAATTCATCCTTTTTCTCTGAAACTACCATTTCTACTAGGAACTTGTACTCCTTCGAATGGTGTTTCTTCAAGTGCCTGATTAAATAACTAGTATTGTCATTAGCTCTGCTGCTGCCACCCCTCGAAACACTTACATTGCAAACATTACAATTAGCTGTTTGACTGCTTTCGCTCACCAGTTTAAAGTAATTCCAGACTGCAGACATGACTGCTAATAAGCTGTTTTCAAACAGTGCTCTGCACTGCCTTAAGTGGTGGATGATGCTTGTTTACGGCAAATCTTTTTTACGTCAATTTGCACAAATGGACCGGAGGGCTCTGTTTCCAATACTGGATATCGGATCGGTGCATCCTGAATTTGTATTCCTACTTCAGTTAGTTACAATTTTTCCTATAGTACATTCGATACAAATGCTTGCAAATAACAGTAAAATATATTAGCATGTTTTTACACGTCTGACAGCACTTTGTGCACAAAGCACCTGTTAAAGTCGGCAGTTAAGAGTTTCTTCACTTTTTTCTTCTTCTGCTCTTTAGAGAACAAGGGTGTAAACTCGACACGGCTGGTGGCCTGTATCACCACCTTGTACTTGTTCAGCAAGATCAGGGCCCAGCTCATGGTCAAACACGCCATGACCATGCAACCCTACCTGACTACCAAGTGCAACGTAAGTCATCTGTACATCAATATGGATTCCTCAAACCTCCACACTAATATGCAACTCCCATACTTGACAGAAACTGGGAAATGATGCATCTTACCACTGCGTTCTGGCATTTTCAAAATTGTACTGATTGGCCCAAGGGGGAGGCACTGCCTTTACAGGTCACAATGAAAAATTATAATTACCAGCTATATCTCCAACAGGGTTGGGGCCATTCATGAATTGAATTGAGAATGCATGGTAAATTCCAATTCAATTCCTGGAATTGGAATTGCGCCTAGCTCTAAGGAAAATTGGAATTGGAATGACAGGAAACAGAAATGAATTCCATGAAATTCCACTTCTAAGAGACTTTATAAATCAAACATTATGAATCAAATAAAAGACAGTTAAACAAATAAAATACAGTCAATCATAATGTACTGTATGTATTAGATTACATTATGCACCTGAAAGGTACCTTTAACATTTTATGATATTCAGTATTGATAATGTATAACACTACGTGTAATCTCAGATATGTGGTAAGAAAAAACAAAAGAAACATGGAATTTCACAGAATTTCATTGAAGTAAATTCAACTTCCTGAAATTCAATTCCAATTCTGTTTCCTGTAGGTTTTTTCAAATTCCAATTCCTCAGTTGAACTGGAATAGATGAGTTCATTCATGAATTGACCCCAACCCTGATCTCCAACATCGGAAGTTCAGATGACATGAAATTTGGTGCACATATCTAATTATCCTTGCTGTACACCATACATTTTGTATCAGTTTTCCCTCTCAGGCATTTTCATTTATTTACTGATTAGAGGGGATGACTGCATCATTTGTACAATCAACCAATATGGAGTGCCACAAATGCCAAAAAGAAAAGACTACAAGACATTGCAAATGGCCCTACAAAATGTATTTGCATTGTTACATAACAGACTTGAAACATTGACCTTTTTCACATTTGTATAACTTGTTACTGATTGGGCAAAGATTGATGGCATCATTTGTAGAGGCCACATGTTTGCTGTTAATCCCATAGTGCAAATGGCTTTATAGTGATCTGCAGCAACATTGCGAAGACTTAGTTACTTTTATTATATTATGTAAGTTATAATGGTAGTCATTTAATGTGTTTTGATTAATAGTATATGGTCAGTAGGTTAAGCATTGTGGTTGTCTTGCCAATTGACTTCATTGTGATCTGTTTGCAGTTAAGATCTTAGAGTTTACGATAATTATAATAATTGGTGTTATATTGCGTCCTCTGCAGACTGCTAATGACTTCATGGTCATCTGTAATGTGGCGAAGATCTTGGAGCTTGTGGTTCCTCTGATGGAGCACCCCAGTGAGACCTTCCTTGCCACCATAGAAGAAGACCTCATGAAGCTCATCATCAAATATGGCATGACGGTGCGTGGCAGTGGCATTCTAAGAACCAATATTTACAAAATAATTCTTCTTGTGAACTGATTTTGCAGGGTATTAGGGTATTATCTCAGTCTTTGCTAGCCTATTTTATTCAGAGTATTGTACATAGCACAGACTTAAGAAGACTTATGACATATGCCTGAACAATTAATCGTAGATAATCGTATTTTGCGATTTTATATTTCCACGATTAATAATCGTGTAATTTGGCAATATTGAAGTGTTTGTTATATTTTCAATTCCCCTGAAAGTCCTGGTGTGGTTTATCATTTGCTTCCATTTCGCGTGACCAATCACAACCTTTGAATGTGCAACATGCACCCATGTGACCAAAACAAAAGTTAAGATGGAGAAGTTTTATTTATTTTTATTTAACCTTTATTTAACCAGTAAAAAACCACATTGAGACCATAGTCTCTTTTACGAGTGTGAACTGGCCAAGAGAAGAGGCAAATAAATGTTACACAGCTCTGCCAGTAACAACAAATACAGGACATCACAAAGACAGACATATACCCACTACCTAGGAAGCTCAAGGAGAAACAGAAAAT
>OMLI01005672.1:3376-16096 GCA_900302605.1 Rondeletia loricata
AGGGGTGGGGGTGGGGGGTTGTCTTTACTGGTAGGGTTACTATGGGATGCGGGGAAGTGGTGACTGGTGGTTGTTTCACCTTTCTGTCTTCCTATATGCAACACCTCTACATGCACACTGAGCCGCAGTTACAGTCATAAAGTAACATTAAAATACAATACAGTGACTGACTGACAAATCTCTGTTGATTCTTTCCATCCCTATTCACATGGGTGGAAAAACCCCCAGACACTGACAACATGAAGGACATGTAGAGGAGGATGGGAGTGACGGAGGAAGTCTGTGTTCTGTCTTGCACTTGCAGTTCAATTCCACTCTTTAGGCATTTAGCTGGCACTTTTATCCAGAGCGACTTACAATGAATACGCTTCAATTCCTAGATCACCAATAGTAGGGAGGTCAAAGGTCAGAGCAATAGCAACTTAACATTAGTTGTAACAAAATATTCCCGTGATCCTATAATGATCATATATGACAGAATAGTGTTAGGAGAGGTAGAATGGATTTACTTTAACCTCAAGGGAAGCATATTAAGTAGAGGAGGATGATATGGGATATTCATACTTATATTTACATAAAAGGTTAAAAGTCACCCACATATAATATATAAATATAATATCCATATAGAGACCGTATTGAGTTTCTGCACACTAATCCAACATGTTTGTCTTATGCATTTCTCATATATCACATCTCTGATATCTGATTCACCATCGAGCTGAATGATCTTTCATATCAGACACATTATTAGATGTATTATATCACTTTACACCACATCTGATCTTCATACAAACAACACTGATGCGTCTACAACCTCTTCCAGGTATAGTAGGCTGATCAAAGTTCGGAGAAACACTTTCTGTTCGTCAATATTCATAAAATTAGAGCTTGAATGTTGAACTACTACGTTGTTTGGTCCGGTAACCAACTTAGGTCATAAGTCACAAACAAATGAATTGTCAAGCCCTTTGTGTGTGTGTTTCTGTGTGTGTGTGTGTGTGTGTGTTTTTTCTTCCCAGGGCTGACTCATCTGCCTCCCTGTGTTTACTTATTTAGGCCAGCGAAGTCCTCTGGAAAATATGCATCGTTATAACTGTCCCTTTGTGAAGCACCAGACCTCTGTAATATTTCTCACCTAGGTGAGTGTGTGCCGATGCCAGAGGAGGACTGAATCGGTTAACCCTCACTTCACTGGACAGCGGTGTGTGTGTGTGTGTGTGTGTGTGCAACAGGGGGGAAAACAGTGGGAAACCTCTGGTGGGTTTTCAAGCAAACTTCATATTTCAGAGCAGACGTTCGCTCACAGTGTGGGCCCTATCTGCTCCGCCTTTCTCTCAGTATTAACTTCATCCACAAGTCAAACAGCTGAAGATGTCGTGTGCTGTTTTGCGCTTTGATCGGTTCTCACAAGGCAACTGCAGCACACAACTGAGTCCTGCAGCTACAGACGACTCAGCCCTGTCGCAACGAAGAGACACGATTACCGAAATAAATCTCAGTTTTGAGGTATGATTCAGCTTCCTGTATGTGTGTGTGTGTGAGAGTCTGTCTATCTGTAAGGGGGTTAGGAGCAGAGACTGGGCCTGGTCGGAGGGGGAACGTCCTGTATGTAGCCAGTTTAACACTCTCTCTCTCTCTCAGGCTCCAAAATAAATAAAAAAAACAAGGGGGAAAAGGAAGAGGCCGCTGAATGATACGGGATGGAAAGGTGTGAGAGAACCCCTTTACATTTATGGCCTCTGTAGAACTGGAGGAAGTGGTGTAGTAAAGTGGAGTCGCGCTCCAAAGCCCTCACTCAATTCCAAGTACATCACAGACACTGGAATAAGAGCCGACACGGCTCAGATCTAAAAACATAAAAACCTTTCACCAGGATCAATGGGGCCAATTTAACCGCTAAATACTGTAAGCCATGGGAATATTTGACGGTAGATGAATATTTCCAAGCATGGGATTTTAATAAGTAAGAGAAGTAGGCTTCATATGGGCTTTACCCCTGACAGTCAACACTCACCTCAATATCTAGGCCTATGTGTTTAAGTTACACGGGTGTTCATTTGCCATATCTTAGCCCAAGTCAGTCCAAATGTCATATTGTAGTTTTTATCATTATAATGAAGCAAAATGAACAGCTAAAAAAATCCCATCAGACGAGCATTCAGGACCAATGTTCCCTCTAAGCTGATAGTTTGGTGACCTACAGCTCATAATTTATCACACTGACCAAATAATAAAATCTTGTCAGCCACCGGTCATTGCTCCACTTTCTCCCCAGAAACAGAGTCTATAAATGGAAGCAGGTATGGAAGTTTGGTGGTAAAAGACATTAGATGCAGGGACTTTGCCATAGCGTAGAGTTTAGTGAATTGATGCCCCTGTTTTAATGGTAGAAATATGCAGAGTGGTCAGCCTCCAACTGGCTGAAATATGTAATATCGGTGTTTCTAGGCCCGTTACACAAATTCAGGCATCACTCGTGGGCCGTCCACACTTTGGCCCAGCAGGAACACAGAGTCCTTCCTAATGGCCCGTCCCCAGTAAACACAAGGCCTCTCCCATGTGGATTTGAGACAACAAAAGATTAGCATTATTTGCAAATATACAACTGAGTTCAAAGGCACTCCTCTCCTCTCTCTCTTCCCTTCTTTTGTTTTAACGCATAGCTTCCAATGTAAAGGGCATAGGACACTTTTCTGAAGCCATAGACCGTAATAAATGTTACCTATTAAACAGTGTATACTCCTACGAACCCCACAAGTTACCCAAACAGCATCCTTTGATGTTTCCCCCACCTTCTGAAATGTATTCATCTATGATACAGGCTGCGAGAGAACTCGACAGGACTTTTGGAAAAATGATTTTGCTTTGAACCGTTCATGTTTAAGCAACCAGATTCCAACCTACAAGACCAGAGGTGTCTTTGCAAATGCTGAGAAACTTTTGGAGGATCTGTTAAACTTGTAGAGAGAAAAGTCCAGCCTGGTATGGGGGCGGGGTCAACGGGGCGTGGTCTCTGCGCACAACCCACGCCCCCTAGCCCCATGAGGTCCCTGGGGGCCCTTAAATGATAAAGCCCTCAGGGCTTTGAAGCCGGTATCACTTGGACCTTATCTCGCTGTCAGTGCCGTCTCTCAGAGTCAGTGAACCACCATACAAGCGTCTTTGGAAGGGATCTGGATCTCTACGCTGCTCGGAAATATGAGTTCTTCCATCCCCGACCAGCGCCTGGAGCATCTCCTCAGCGCCGTGGAGAGCGAGTTCCAGAAGGGCAGCGAGAAGGGAGACACTTCCGAGAGGGATATTAAACTGGCACTGGAAGATGCAGACTTATGGACCAAGTTCAAAGAGTTGACCAACGAAATGATTGTCACCAAAACTGGAAGGTAGGTCTTGATACAGTATGGAGGCCGCGGTGGTGTCCTTTACGCACAGGCCTGCCGCCTTTTACGCACTGCTTTTTGTCGTAAAGCAACAGTCTGGCATTGGTGCATTGGTTTGTTAAAATGTAGAATAAATAGGAACTTGCAAAGCAGGTTTTGATGGGATACCTGGCTGGCTCCCAAACACAGCCACTGTGTCAAAAGAGTAGACTTTGCGGCGCCATTAAGGCCTTTGAGACGGCAACGGGATTTCGCTCTGTGAGAATAAATCATGAGAATAATGTTCTTCAGTGTTTAAGAATCCGCACATCTTGGCAAAAACGCAGCACCAACAGAAGTGTCAAATAAAATCCTTATAATTCTGTGTTCTCCCTGTCTCCAGGAGGATGTTTCCAGTGCTCAGGGCCAGTGTCACCGGGTTGGACCCAAACGCCATGTACTCGGTGCTGTTGGATTTCGTGGCTGCAGACAACAACCGGTGGAAATATGTGAACGGGGAGTGGGTTCCCGGAGGCAAGCCGGAGCCCCAGAGCCCCAGCTGCGTCTACATCCACCCGGACTCCCCCAACTTCGGAGCGCACTGGATGAAAGCGCCTGTTTCCTTCAGCAAAGTCAAACTCTCCAATAAACTCAACGGGGGCGGACAGGTGAGGAGCGCTGCACTTCTAATTTGCAATTTAAATAGGCGCGATTCATCTGCAAAAGAATATCAGTAGCCTAATCATGGTAATGTGAATAGCTTTGCTGACAGTTGATATATTCTTTCATATTATTTATTGGAAAGAAATATCCACCTTCACAAGTCATGAAGTCTTATATTTAGTCTTAAAATCTTTGACGTGCCAATGGTGTGAGAAATGCTCACTTGTTTCCAATGCAGTTTCACCTACAGTATTTCACTCCACTAGTATCAGGAAAATGACATTGCTTTGGACAAAAGTGAAATGATCTCACACCATTGGCACATTTCCCCCACTTGTTTTAAGAAAAACAAGATTTTAAGATTCAATACTGGATTTATTAATTTGCTAAAAATATGGCAAATCCACAGGGCATGGCCCTCCATGGACGTATCCTCATCTAACGAAGAAAAGCATGTATTCTGCTATATGTTACTATATTGGCTTTTGTAATTAATATTCTGTTTAATCTGTAAATTCTTTATAGATCATGCTGAACTCCTTGCACAAATACGAGCCACGGATACACATCGTGAAGGTGGGAGGGATCCAGAAGATGATCAGCAGCCAGTCGTTCCCCGAGACACAGTTCATTGCTGTCACAGCTTACCAGAACGAAGAGGTAAGTTACACTACATGCAGCATATCCTCCACACAAAACCCTAATAACACTAACTTTACATCCATGAATGAAATGTTAACAGTTGTCACATCCTCCTCTCTTACAGATCACTGCTCTGAAGATTAAGCACAATCCCTTCGCTAAAGCGTTCCTGGATGCCAAGGAAAGGTAAGGGGTTCAGTCTCAAACTGTATTGATACTCTTCATATGCCAAGTTACTGCATTTCTAGGGCGTGTGGCATCTAATGTGAATTGTTTTGACTTGCAGGAGCGACCACAAAGACATCCCCGATCACAGTGCAGACAGTCAACAGTCTGGCTACTCTCAACGTGAGTACTATTTGAAGTTTCTGAATGACTTGACAGCAGCCTGGTTGTGTCTTTTCAAACGTCAAACGTTCAAAACAACCGCCCCCAAACAATGCTTGCAATCGTGCTTTACATATTGTCATATTGAGAACGGGGGGTGTGTGATATTCCTAAATTGTATTCATTTATTTCCGCAGTTGGAGGTTGGTTCCTCCCAGGCCAGAGTCCCATCTGCCCCAGCAGTAGCCCTCCTCAGTTCAGTGGGACTGCAGGCCATTCCTCCGGCTCCTACTGCGAGCGATACTCCAGCCTGAGAAGCCACAGAGCGGCCCCGTATCCCAGCCACTACCCCCACCGCAGCTCCAGCACAAGTAAAGACCTACACACACACCGTATACATATCAAGGGTCAACACGTTTAAGAAATCGGTTTATTGGGAGAATCGTCATTAATGATCGCTCTGTACGTTATTTCTTTCAGACAACTACATGGACAACACTTCGGTCAGCCTGCCTACTCATGACAGCTGGTCCGCTCTTCAAATCCCCAACTCGACAGGCATGGGCACTCTGTCCCACACCACCAACTCCACAGCCAACTCGAGGTGAGCCTCAAAAGCATACGCTTTAACCGGTACCACACATCTACAGTTAGAGACATTTTAAGGAAATCCAAAGTAAGTCTGCGCAGCATTCTCGCTCCATTAATTTTGGTCTTCGTCAGGTGGTGGAGCAAGAATGTTGCGCGGACCTACTTTGAATTGTGCAGTTTAGTGTTTGTCCAGCACCAGTGGAAGAGGTGGTTTGTGCATATCACTTGAAATTATCCAGCGTAAAAGATGGCGGCCTCCTGGTTTGATGTCACGACTTTTTTCATACCCGGCTGTCCCACACCGCAAAGCGTCCAAACGTCAACATCTTCTCTTGCCAGTGTGGACAGAGAGGAAGAGGCGGAGCATTGCTGGGTACGCATTGCACTGTGGGATGGGCTGGGAGGACCGAATGACGTCGATCCAGGAGGTCGCCATCTTTGTGCACCCAGTTTTTAGCAAACAGCATCTACCAATCAAGTGGGATAATGTGTGCTGAGACCCCTCTTGTCTTTCTCATCCACAGCCAGTACCCCAGCCTATGGTCAGTAGCTGGGACCACCCTCACCCCCTCGGGCTCGGCCTCGGGCTCCATAGCCGGGGGTTTGACCTCCCAGTTCCTGAGGGGCTCCTCCTACACAGGCCTGACCTCCTCGCTGCCCGTCTCCTCGCCTTCCTCCATGTATGACCCCAGCCTGACTGAGGTCGGGGTTGGGGAAGCCCAGTTTGAGAGCTCCATCGCCAGGCTGACTGCATCCTGGGCGCCTGTAGCTCAGAGCTACTGAGCAGCTTCCAAGCGCCATGCTTCGTCTCAACCTCCCTCTCCTCCTCCTCTTGTTGCCCCAGCAGTCATCTCTGAAGCCTGGAGGCACTGGGAGCAGGAAAGCGACAAAACACATGAATCGATAGCCTGGGGATGATGTGGAAATGCCACAAGACTTGCAAGGACCCCCTTTGGCTTTTGTGTGAGAACAAGCTTAGATTATCCATTCCAGACTCTCTAAATCCAAAGTGCATAAACTGTAAAGTTAGGCTGGAGTCATACATGGGGTACGCTGTACTGAAAGAAGTTGATTGCAATGTGCAAAGAGCGTGAAAGACAATCCAGAGGCCCTACTCTTGCAGCATCATAACTAATGAACCATATTATATTGCCATAATAAACCTTAGAATAGCTGTATGGTCAACTGGTCCCTAAACAATAAGATCACCATCTCGTATAGATACACGTTTATAACACATTTATTACATGTTTATACCTGTATGGCTCCACACAACCAGACTGAAGTGAACAATCATGACATTTGACTTATTTGTTAGGATATTTTGTTATTATTCTAAAATATATGAGATGAAAGAATTGGTTGTGCTAACATAAATGTGTATATGTGTGTATATAGAATAAATTAACGTCCATGTTCAATGTTTTCCATATAAATGTGCCTTTTTTGATTGCAATACAAATGCGTGCCTTCCACGATCGGACTGAAAGACACACGTGCCTTTGCATCCTCGCAGGGTTGTCAGGCAGGAAGACTCCCTCGCAAAACACATGTACATACCTATCTATTTGTATTTGAACTCACTGTGAGTTTTATTTATGTCATTTAATAATAAATTAAAAATGTCTTTGTTTTTCTCACAATTTGTTTCATATTCTTTGTCTCATTCACACTCCGTAGCTACTGATTTCACCTTAAGAAATGTACCATTTCTCATTTCTCAGCTTTATGTGATTCAATATTTACAATTTCCCCCCAAAACAAAGACTTTTCATTAGGGGAGATTAAAAAGTAAGCACATTCAAGGGTAAAACACCATACATGTACAATTAAACCCTTATAGGCTGAGAGGTCAACGGGTAAGACAAGGGCTGACAGAGTACGTTAAATTGATAGGAAAAATGTCTAGCATATAAATAGAGTTATGCAACAGACACCTAAAAGTAATATTTCATACGGTTTCATCTAGAAACCCCTAGATTTGGTCTGTAGGTGTAACTCTCACTTTGCCCTCATGCACCAAACCTCAATCAACGTTTGGCCCTGCAATATGAGCTTTCTTAAAATAACAATGTCAGCACACCTACGTTAAGTGAATCTGGCTTCTTTGACATGCAATTGAAATGACAAGTCGATGGAGAAGTGTCCAGTTTAAGGAATCCATCTGAGGTCTTTCCATCACTGGCACCCTTTTGTTACAATCTGCATTATGGTGCGACGTACGGCTAACACATTCAGCACTCCAGGTCATGAAATTGAAAAGTATATGGACCGAAAATACTGCCAACACCAGGGATTGACTTAAAATGGCTAAGGCCTCTAACCAACATATTCACTGATATAGCTGTTTTCTCCAAAGTTAACTTTGCATTAGCTGCAGGGATGGAGCGGAGGGTAAACCCACCTCAACTCAGTTTACCCACCTTTCTATTTGCAGAATAGTTTACCACCTTTTTAGGCTGACATAAATCTTTATGGCATGAATTTATACTATACACCATGGTAAGCACTGTCTAAAAGGCATACATTAATGCACTTCTTAAAATATAATAGATTTTTGTTTATAATGGTGGGTGTTTGCCTTTTGATGATCATCGACTGGAGCTCATAGTTTAACCTTCTATATATTTATCACTACATCACTGATTAGAAAATCATTTAGAATATTATTTCTCCAGACAAAGCTGGTGTTTTCAGAAAATTATACAATAAATGTTTTACATTTTTCATCTTATATATTTATTATATACTAGTTTTAGGGTTAGGGTTATTTGAAATATAGTATAATAGATATATATAATTGGAAATTGACATAACAGCAGTTTTCATACATCAAAACTATGAGAGAATTTGAAGAAACTAGCTTTAAAACAACTTCATTTGCATTTTTCAAATTTTTTTAATCATTGAGCAAGACCAAAACATGAGTCAAAAACATACTACAAAAACAGCACTTGCAGCATCAAGACACACAGGGGGAAAATAAAAAGATTAAAATAGAGAAATATAAATTCATCCTACGGTTGAGTCAGCTTCACCGCCAACTCATACTTTAGACCGGTGGGTTGGCTGGGCGCTCATGATGTCAGTGGTGTGATGTGTGTGTCAGGTCCAGAGAGCGCTGGTCCTAGACCAGTGATGGACTGGTCCACACCAAGGTGCAAATGAAGGCTGGAGGGTCACGGGGCCACAGGCAAACAGTAATGAAGCAGCAATGTGACCTGCAGCTGGCAGGGCCGATGACAGCGGAGCAAAGGTTCCCTCATGAAACGCCCAGATCTCAGAACACCTCAGTTTACTGCCTTTCCAAATGTAGTAATTTACCTCAGTAAGCCTGAACAAAATACAGTAGCTGTCTTTGTTCAAGCTGTCACTACTGATGCCTTTGGGAAGAGATCACAGTAGTTCACCATGAACCAGCTTAACTAAACTGTCAAAGAGCAATGTTTGTGTCAACTTTTTATATTATTCAGATTAACAAATTAATGCGTATATATCATAGTGTATATATCAGTTTCTTCATACAAATAAATTGGTGTCTACCAGATATAATAGGCTGACAAGGTATAGTTCTAAGATACATTTTTTATTAGTCAATATTCATTGAGTTAGAGCTTGAGCTTTGACTTACTGCATTGTTTTCATGAGTAACCATTACATTTGACACTTTAGGCATTTAGCTAACATCCTTAAAATCTCTGTTTATTCTTACCATTCCTACTCATGTGGTTGAAAAAACCCCAGACACTGACAACATGAAGGACATGTAGAGGATGGTAGTGACAGAGTCTATATGCTCAGTCTTTAGGCATTTAGCTGGCACCTTTATCCAGAGCGACTTACAATGAATAAACTTCAATCCCTAGATCCCCAACATTACAGAGGTCAACGGTCAGAGCCATAGCATGCTAACATTAGATTTAACAAAATATTCCTGTGATCCTATAATGATCATATATGACAGAATAGTGTTAGGAAAGGAAATAGCAGCTGAGGAGAGAGAAGAAAGGATTTATTTACTTCAGGAGAAGAGCATATTAAAGCAAGTAGAGGAGGATGATATGGGATATTTATTCTGACATTTACACAAAAGGTTAAGTTACCCACATACAGTATTTATGTATATAAAAACATATATATACATCAATATGGAGACCATTGCATTTCTGCACACTATTCCAACTTGTTTGTTTTATGCATTTCTCATATATCACATTTCTGATATCTGATTCACCATCGAGCTGAATGATCTTTCATATCAGACACATTATTAGATGTATTATATCACTTTACATCACATCTGATCTTCATACAAATAACACTGATGCAGCCCCTTGTGTGTGTGTGTTTCATCTTGTGTTTGTGTGTGTGTGTGTAAGTGCCTGTTTATGGGAAGTTGTTCAGACTTGGTGGAGAGGATGTTTGCCGATAGACTTTGCTCAGTCTGGAGCGTAAACGGGTCCTGCTGGGCCGGGGGCCATTTCTGCCCAGTCAGTTATGGGATGTGTGTGTGGATCTGAGGACAGTGAACTGACTGAAGCCTTTGTCTTCCAAGATGGCTGATCTGCTCTGTACACCCCAACCTGCAGCCTCTGTTGGCCTTCGCTAATTGGCAATTGGAGACTGGCTTTGCACACTAGCCTCCTCTCCGCCCCTGGAAGTGTGTGTATGTGTGTGTCCCAAATACGCTTTACAGAGTGTGCCCGGCACCCAGGTGTGGAGGCAGGACATTGAGGACTTTAAACAACAGATGCAGATGATGTTTGGTTGGATGAGTGTTGTATTATGGGGACTGTCAGTCTGATTCCTGGTGGTTCTAGTTAGTAGTTTCATTACTACCAGCGTTGTAGTGGAGGGTAAACCCACCTAAACTCAAGTTACCATCCTTTTTATTTATAGAATCAGTTTATCCACCTTTATAGGCTGACGTGAATCTTTCTGCTGTAAAGTCATAGTAAGTAGTATCAAACTGATGTACTGTCTTAGCCCTTGCCTGTCACCAAGGGGGTCCCACAAGGCTCCATCCTTGGTCCCCACTATTCTCCATCTACATCAATAATATTGCATGTGTGGTTGACGACCCATTTATCCATCTTTACGCAGATGACACAATTCCCCATCAAGGGCCTTTTGCCTCTTGCCTGGCCGTCACTCTAAATAAGAATTTGTTCTTAATTGACTCGCCTGGTTAAATAAAGGTTAAATAAAAATATATATATGAGGGGGGGAAAAGCACATCAATTAATGCTTTTCTGAAAATATAATAGATTTTTTCCCCCATTGGTGGTGGTTTGTTTTATGATGATCACCAACTGGAGGTCATAGTTTACCCATATTTAAATTGACCCATTATGTCACTGGGTTTAACTCAAGTATATGTTAAGGTGCTTTTCGTGAAAGTACTGTATGCTGACAGAAAGACTAGAGATGCAGGCACAGTCTGTCGTTTTGTCCAATCAGGCACCGTGACCATCTAAATCTGACAGATCAAGAAGAAGCCCCCCCACTCCCATCCCATCTTTGTCCGGGTGTCCCCTCACGTATCTCTCCACTTCCAGGAATATGTTACCTTATGGAAGAGAGAAGGGCGAAGCGGCCTCTGCAAACACCAGGATTATGATGGTGAGTCACAGTGCAAGGGCTTCTGGGTGATTTACGAGGGGCCGCTGCCAAAAAACAAGTCGTCAAGTCTGGAACAGCAAGTCAGCTCAGCGGCGGGGCAGTGTGTTTGCAGACCTCCCCCTCATCCGCCCCAAAACCCCAAGCCCGTCCTCTGATGTCTGTGTGCCTTCGTTAATGAAGAAATTCTGGTACCTGGGTGAGACATTGCTCTCAGCTGAGCAGACTCTGCCTCTTCCCTGCCCTCAACCTCTGCAGAGTCATACAGCCACCCCACCCCACCCATCCACAAACACACCAGGCCTTTGGCTTGACTTCTGTTCCCTCATTTCAGCAGTTAATGAAACTACTGGAACATCTAAGTTGGGATACTACAGGGCGTCAACGCACTAAACCCCAAGCTATGGCAAAGTCATTATATTTGGTATCGCGCCACGTTTGCGCTGATGCCGCTCTCCCTATCTAGTGCTGTGAAAGCACTGGGGTTAGGAATAAGCATTCCAATGTACCTGTATTGTACTTGTTACAAATGGCAAATAAAATCTATCTATCTATCTATCTATTTAATGTTATTTGCCACCAAAAATTCCTATTTATATCAACAAAGAGGAGCAATGACTGATGACTGACAAGATATTATTATCTGGTCAATGTGATAAATTATTAGACGCAGGTCACCAAACTATCCGTTTAGAGGGAACATTGATCCTGAATGCTCCCTGAGGTGAATTTATTGTAAAATTTGGCTTCCAAATAGATTTCTGGTGATTTTTGCTTGATCTTTGCTGTCCATTGTAATAATAAACACTACAAGATCAAATATGAACTCACTTAGTCTATTTGCCTTACCCAATTGACACCAGTGGGCTATTAATTCAAGTATTGAACAGTCCAGTCCAGTGCTCTCCTTTTCCCATTGTCGAACTATAAATCAAGCTGAGCCTGCCGTGTTTGCTATTGTAACAAAGGCTAACCAACTATTAAATAAGAATTCACTGTCAGGCAGTCATCAGAGAACCCTTCTCTGGCAAACTAATGTCCACGGTACACAATAAATGAAAGTTCAGCATGTTTATTGAAGCAATATGCCCCATAGTGTGGTCAGGGCCTAAAAATCAATGGTAAAAAATGTCAACCTGTGCTCTGAAATCAGTGGATCAATCTATGGAAAGCAGCCATTGTCTAGATGAGACAGATGTCTGTAGAGTGTTTTTGAACCACACGAGCAATTTCACACATTAGGAGGACTTGGTGGCCAGCATAAGCTAATGCATGTTGCCTACAGACGCCACCGTGATGGTGACAGCCTCTCACCATCCTGACAGACCAGTCCAGCTAGCTGTGGACAGTCACACAAGCAGGAAAGACTTGTAAGCAAACTGGTCCACACTGAAGTAACATTTAGCAGAGATGCATGATATCCAGTGTGGTCTGAGTGAGAAACTTTGTCTTTCACTCAGACCACACTGGATATCATGCATCTCTGCTAAATGTTACTTCAGTGTGGACCAGTTTGCTT
>OMLI01005676.1:7228-17288 GCA_900302605.1 Rondeletia loricata
GCTGTGCTATGATCACCTCCAAACTCTGACTGTCTTTGTTTGCATGGACTTTCACATACATGTGAAAGACGGCAATCTATACAGGGTGTACTGGAATTTGCAAAGTATAAACTTTTATAAATCATTTTGCTTTTACTCTATGGTGTTATACTCTAACATCTGGAAGGCAAAGGGATGAGATAGAATAGTTTTTCAATCTAGACAGGCACCATTTACCCATCCATCATACGTTAAAGTAACCGTGATGAGATGATGAGATCAACCTACCAAGGAGAAGTCTACAAATGTCACTTAAACGTCCTCATATAATGTGCATGAACATAACCTATCACAAGCAATGGAAACAAACTCAGGTGTGCTCAGTAGTAGCTAGCCCGCTGAATTCACACTAATGCTAAACGTTAGGACACTCACCTGTGATTGGGACGATGTCCTTTAAATGAAGACAAGTTTTCACCCTCCTTTTAGGCAAGGCCACTCAATATGATAGCACACCAACTCTGGATTTATCTTGGTTTGAAGTCCTCTTTTGTTGGCCGCCTGAACTGTTTTACAGTCTCTCTCCTAAAAAGTTATATGCTAAGAAACTTCCAGGTGACAGATAGCAGTGCGTATCATATTTAATCACACACACAGCCGATCGCGGTCTGACACCTTGATGCGGATGGACAGGACGCACACTTATAAAAACAGAACGTTGACCAGATTTGCATGATACAAAATAGCATGAAAGATGAAAGCCGGCACTGGCAAAATAACCCTCAAAATATCCACTGAATGTACAAAATATTAAGGACACCTTCCTGATATTGAGTTTTGCACAATCCACACCTCAATTGTCTCAAAGCTTAAAATCCTTCTCTAACTCGCCTGATTCTCTTTATCTACATCTCCTCCTTCGTGATTGGTATAGATTTAATAAGGGAAATCAATAATGGATAATGGCCTTTTACGTGGATTCACCTCATCAGTGTACTTCATGAAAAGAGTAAGTGTATTGTACATTCAGTGTACTGTATATTATAAACTGTATTAAGCAGTAACAAGCAAAATACAAAAAGCAGCACATCCTTCCTCACAATTGCTTAAACCATTGAGTGCCAATGGTGCTTCGTTGCATAAGGCTTATTCCTGTTAGCCTAATAATTTCTAGGTACTGCAATACTGAAGACATTAAAAACATCTTGAAATATTGAATTGCAATTTTTACCTTATATCACAAGGGGGCACCGTCAACCTACAGCATGTAAAACTGATGGGTTTCCCTTGGGCTTCTGAGAATTTCAAATATTAAAGAGACAGTCTGTTTAAGCTCAATGAGAATCTTCAATGTACTCACTTACATTTTTGCAAATATATAAATACAAATGAGGGTAATCCGCTGTCGGAACCCTCAGGGTGTAAGAAGGGATAATCCGCTCTTTAATGTGTATGTGTTACTGATCGTATTTATCTGATTTGGCCTCCTGCTGCATCAAAGCACAGACTGCTCTGTTAGTTTGGCTCCTTAAATGGGAGGCCTGTGGAGATTCCTCTTCAGACCATTATAAATTGCCATCTCCCAACCCTGAGAGCACAGTAGCAGCCAAGCTGGAAAACACACACAGATAAACAAGGGTTGACGCCATTGTCTTTCATTGGTTGGCGGCTGAATTATCCTTATAATCACAGGTTTGCTGTGCTGAGGGTCAAAAATATGCGCAGGCCGAGCGTCATACCAATTACAAGAGCTCGAGTGTTTATCTGCCATCACAACTCTCCCTCCCAAAAATCATTGAAATAATGAGTGGTGATCACAACACAGACAAAATGCCTAGAACAAAATAATTGCTCCCTGCAAAATACAGTCAAAAGAACCTTTCCAATGTCCACTTAACCCTTGAAGCCCACTGCATGTCTGGCCTAAAGATCCCCTGTCAGAAGCACAAACAAATCACTGTAAACACTTCTGTATGTGTTTTTTTTTTAGAATATAATTACTATAACAGAAATCTATTCACAGAAGTTCACCTGTAAACCCCCACCCCACCCCTCCACCACCAACACCAACACCACCACCGTCACTGTTTGGAAGGAGCGGAGGAGCAGATCGAGCAGAATAGCTTTACTTTCAAATGACTGCTAATGAGTGTAGGTACCTGGGAGATTTATCATTTGAAAAGGGCAGCTGGGTGGATTTTTACCCCCACCATGAGACACTGTCCTCCATCAAAGTCCCACTGCAATCAAAGGGTGTTATAGATGGGAGGAAGGAGGAAGGAAAATCTACTGCATAATTAAAGACAGAAAAAAAACTCCTGGGGAGAGGAGATGAGTGGCGAGACAACCCGGGAGACGAGGGTGGGGGATGTTTGTTTATGTACAATGAAAAATGTACCACCGCCAACAGAGAGGCGGGTGGGATCGCAAGACGTGCCGGGGCTTGTCCATCATTCTGTCCACCTACGTACTGACTCTACTCCTTTCGTTACTGGACATGCCCATCTGCCAACCTGCACCTCGGCGTCAGCAGCGCTGTGCAACAATCAGATGAAGGTGGAAACAGCCATGTCATAAACCGAGACTCCTCCAGAAGTACAGCTGCTCTGGCAGCCAGGCAGAGCTCCCAGCAAAAGACAGCTGAATTAATTATAGTTGGCTCCTGGGAGTACTGTGTGTGCTTCCTCATCTCTTCATAGTAACTATGAAATAATTGAACTGTAAAAGGAACTGGACTGTAAAAGGAAGCATTGTCTGCCGCCATGATATTACCAGGTTCTTATCAAATCCCTTATAATTGGTTATTTCCTTTTACATGCAATTCAGGGAACTTGTGCTCCTACATGTTCTACTCAGTAAAAAAGAAACTGAAACTGGACCGTAAAAGGAAGCAACACTTAATTCTATGGTCTGCCCAGGTTCTTACCGCATCCTTTCCCAATGCATTAATGATTAATGTACCATGAATGTTCTGCAATAAACATTACAGTGCACAGAGTATGTATGCTGAGTACCTACATGATTGTTCATGAATTGATGGGTAATAAAGAAGTTGCTACTAAGAAAGTGTAGCCTGATTCCCTCTGACTTATGCTGTTAAACTCGGGCTGTTAACATCCTAAACCTACAGTCTTTTTATTTGAACTGATGAGTAACACCAGAGAGGTTTTTAAGTAACTCAGCTGTGAATTGTAAGTATTTACCTACTTGGTTACAGCTGTAGTGATTTGGTAATTTTGTATTCTTTCTATGAATTCACGGTTTTCCCTCCCTATCTATCATTTAGGTGAGCCACCCAAGTGAAAACTGCTACGATCCTACCCAAAACCAGCATCATTCAAAAGAACCTTGAAGTTAATTGTCTTTATTGCAGTACCATTTCTTCTTTCTTCCAGTCTAGGCATACTTTTGCCATGAGCGTCATCACACCAGCTCCCATTGGCGTGCAGTGACACCTAACAACAAGCTCTACACATTGAGGACACAAGGTTGGAAATGGGATTTGACAGTGGAGACTATGCAAAAGAGTTATGGAGGAGGAACAAAGAGAGAGGTGACAGCTAGAAATTTTAGGATGTGATTTCTTATATACTCCAAGATTTTTATGGCCAATAATGTGACATTAATTATATCGTGGCTAAGTGGTTACAGCCATATCTGACAAACTGTAATAATGTTACAGCTCTACAGTTCAAACAGAGGTGCAGGAGCAGGCAGACACACAGACAGAGGAGAGGAAGAGGCAGGGTCCCATGAAAAAGGGTGAGCATAGATTTGATGAAGATGATGAAGATGATCATGATGATGATGGTGATTGAGCCTTTGATTGAGAGGATGGAAAGTTAAGATATGAATTAGGGTGAAATGCAGCAAACAAGACGTGTACAGGCATTCCCAATTAATGATAGTATTGTGTGTGTGTGTGCACATGACTGTGTTTTTGGAAGTGTGTTTTTGGAAGTGTGTTTTTGGAAGTGTGTTTTTGGAAGTGTGTTTTTGGAAGTGTGTTTTTGGAAGTGTGTTTCGCTAAATAATTTGAGTAGTGGTTACCTCTTTCTGGTGGTACTTGATGGCCAGTTTGAGCCTAGCCAGGTCATTGTTGCCCTCTTCCTCCAATAGGTTGATGTCGTCTCTGAAATTGAGGATCATCTGCAGCTCTCTGGAGCTCCTAGTCTGGTCCAGGAGGTCCTTAGCAAACTGCTTACACTGCTGAGACAGCTCCTCATACTCTGACTTGAACTCGTTCTCCACCTGACAGAGACACGATGAGTATACATAACGTTCAGCATCAAAAAGCAGTTGAACAATATGCCAATTTATTAGGGAAAATTTCAGAGTACAAGTCTGTCTGGAAAATGCTACTTCGAAACGAAAACATGCCTCTTTGTATGTTGTGTCATGAAGCTGTTTTTCAGACTTTGGAATGTTATTTATTAAATGCACCACCTCTCTCTGTTAGCCACGTTTCCAAGTACTTTTCATTCTATTTTCTGGACCTGCACTGGACAAAAGGTTGTTTCATCTAACCACCTAAAGTGGGATGAGAGCACTCAGTATATTCAAATAGTCTATGCCTCAGGTAAAGCCTATAACAGAGAGATTGATTGCACTCTGATGCAAATTAATTTGCCACGAAAACTTAAGTGAAGTCAACAGATCATTGTTGACAATTTAACTGTACGAACCCTGCACTGCAGTACAAATGTCAAAAAGGTACTTTGGGGGTTTGTGATATTTCAGTTGGACATATCATGGAATGTAGCAGGCCAGTGTCCTGGTGTTGTTTAATATATATCTATGAATTATTTCTATTTCCATAGCTAACCCTGATGTGTTTTCATTGTGAAATGAGAGTTACCAGGGGGATTTTATTAAAATGTTTGACTAATAAACTGGCACATCAATCTATGTCACAAATGGCATAGATTACACATTTTTAATCAAATGCTGCCAAATGTATTATGCAGCTGTACCACCAGCTGGACCTGTTATCACCTTGCTGAGCTCCTGCAGCTCCCAGCTGAGCCTGAATGCAGTGAGGAAGGGGTCCTCGCTGGAGAGGGCAATTAGCGAGGGACTCGACAGAGCTCTGTAGATGTTGAGGCGTGAGCGAGAGTGCCGCAGGCTGTCCACGTCTGAACTGGACACACACTCCACACAGTTACAGCGCACCTGCAACATCAAACAAAGCGTAATGAGCATCCATAGGCACGAATGAGAACACATTTTCAATGAGGGTTTACTAAATCATGTCCCAATCCAGCAATGCATGCATTGTATGCATTATGTCAAGTAATAGTATGTTATGCTTGGGTATGTTATTGCATATGACACTACGTTACGCACTGTACTATATGTAATTATTTTACTGGAGATACAAATCCTGGACATGTCACCGAGCAGAGACCGTAGCTTCTATGGTTTACCCACCTCGTGTGGCTGGGGCACAGACACACCCTTCTGCACCAGAAGCTTGATAATTTCATAGTTGTTGGTGTGTGCAGCCAGGATGATGGGAGTTATGTCAGGGGTGAAGTCAGAGAACTGCTTGTCCAATAAGATAGGAGGAACCTGTAAGGGGAGGCAAGAGAATAAAGGCTTTAATAAGATGTACAATGAACCTCTGGAGGCACTACATTTATATGGCCTTGGTGTCACTATGAAGCACCGCATTGTTTATGTGATGTATAGCCTATTTATAAACCTCCGTCCTTTTTTCCACCGTCAGGTTTAACTGACATGCTCGGAGCACAGTAGAAGTAATTGGTTTGGTTAAGGACAGAGCCTTGAAATAGCGCCTATTCACCTCAGAGTGCAGTTCAACAGTGTCTAAAACTAGCCTAAATGGAATAAGCAGGATCAAGCAAAATAGTCATTAGAGCCTTTGACAGCTGCTGTGAAAACTGTTCAAATACTAGGGAGACGCCCTCGGTCAGTGTCGCACACAAAATGTAGTCCATATCAATCAATCTAAAAACCACTTAAAAAGGGCTAGAGGCTACAGCGTAGTTTCTTTGGGCAAAAAAACATCAGTATTTCATTCATTTCAGAGGGAATCATTGTGCTTAGAGAGAAACTCATTCCACATATCCCTCTTATCATCCACTCCAGCTAAGCCCTTTCGCTATTCCCTTGTCAGTCAGTCTGAATACTAGGGCTGTGGGCTGCAGGGGAATAAGCTGGCCCTTTTCTTTTCTTTTAATTGAAGCCCCTTTATCTGATTCTACAGAGGGGGGAGAAGAGGAGGAGAGAGACAAAATAGTCAGAGAATGATTGGAGGATAAACATGTGATAGGTTAAGGGACTATTAGCATCTTGATAGAGACGGAGGACGAAAGCGGTGGGGATAGGGGAGTTCTAGGTCTGGTGAGTGAGGGGGGAAGGAGATGTGACTGTATAACAACAAGCCCCTTCTATGCTCATACATCGACTCATGCTTTTGTAAATAGGTACTTGTTAATCAGCAGTGCTGCCTAATCAGCACATACTCATGGTTATTTGTAATGGCTGTTGAATGCTTTGTGGCAAAATTAACTGTATTACCTTAAGGGCCAGACAGACACCTCTATATAAAAATATTGACAATATGTTGATCTTGATCTTGATAAGGTAAGCTCTGAGATATACAGGTGCATTTTATGTTTGACTCTGGAGTAGACTATAATAAGTAATATATAATAAGCAATTGAAATAGCATCAGTGAAACCCTTTGTCACCATTACTCTTCAAGGAACAAAATGGAAAGAACAGTTTTCTAGGGGATTGGTTAATTTTGCTCAAAATGTTTCATCATCCATATTGCACCCAAAAGTCATTTTATCATTTGGATGCTAATTACCTGTCTAGTTTTACTCTCAGAGCAATTATAGTGCAACAGGAACTCCTTAGAGTGGCACAGAGCCATGTCTGACAGCCTTTATATTTTGCAGAGGAGGCTGATCTGATAAGTTATATACTCTGTTCTCCACGTGGGAGGAGGAGGGACATCAAACAGCCTTGGCCAGTGCCCAGGCATGGAGCAGGAGTGCTTGCTGGGAGATGTACAGTTATTATAATAGTGGCGAAATTAAAACGAAATTATAGCCCACTCATCCGTGTAATGTGTATTTGTTGTGTTACTCATTAGAATGAAGCATCCACCATCGGCATATTGATTAAAAATGCAACGTTAGCATCTGCTGGGTGCAAGACAGCGCGGTGTGCTGTGCATTTGCTTTTCTTTTTGTTTTTCTCTGTGCGTTTCTTCACCGGTCATCCTACACAATTACCAGAGTTGCTGAGGTGAAGCTTGTATAAAATGGGATACTGAGCAAGTGTGGTTCTGAATTGACACTGTGGAAAATAAAACAAAATCAGTAAAGCATTAATGCGAGTGTTATTATGTTTAATACTGTTTAATGTGTAACTCTGAACTGGCATCCCTCCTCAAATGACAGGGCTTCACTTACATAACTATCTCCATGTGGAGATGGTAAGAAGGTGAAAAGGAAAACACAAGGAACGTAATGTGGTTTACAAAAATATTGATACAAAAATATGAAGTCAAAATACAAAAGGACCAGAAGGTCTTATAATCAAGCTACAGGGTCTGTGACTCCGATAATATCTCTTCACCCTCATGACAATAGCTTTTCTGATTTGATATATTTTGGGGGGAAAAGCAAGTATATATGTTAAAATACCTAAACTGATGCATTGCTGTACTCAGAGGATAATAAATGAAGTTGTTGAAAACGCTCATTTCCAATGTGGTTGGCGGAGGAAAACAAATAAGCCACAGCGCTTTCGAGACTATTTTATAAACGCATCATTCAGACAGCCTGCAAAACAGAAAGACAAATACAAACAAATCCACCGATGCCCAAAATGAATCCCCGGATTAATAAATCTTGGAGGAGACAGATGAGATGCACTTTTCCCAGACAGCCTTTTAATATAACCCATGAGCTTCTCTTGGGGAGATTTGGCAGTGCCAGAGTGATCCATTTTCACTACCTATTCATGTGGTGGGGAGAAGCGCTCGCTTACTAGGCCATTAAGGTGACAAGGAAATATGGCAGCTGATAGACGTCACAGCCTAGGGGTTTAGATTGGAAATGTCTTGCCACTATATCTGAGTCCTGTCCACATCCATTCAATAAACAAACCCATTCAATCTCTTTGTTGTATGCCTCACTTTCTCTATTGCTCTTGCTCTCTCATTTATTCTTCTTTGTACTTTTTTTCTTCCCCTCTCTTTCCCTGTGTCATTTCACGTTCTTTTTATCAGAGCCCAAAAACTAAAACACAGCTTCTACCATGGCGACACACAACAGCAACATGGGAAGAGGCAATCTCCCCTTCAGTTAGTCACTGAGGCTAACATCTGTTCCTTTGTGTTAAATAATGCATTTCTACAACGTATTCTATTAAGAGACTGGAGAGAGAAAGAGAGAGAAAGTGTGTGTGTGTGTGTGTGTGTATACCAGTGAATGTGTTTCTAATGAATGTGTGTGTGTAGGCCCGAGCATGCATGTGTGTGCCAGTGTGTATGTAGCAGGGAGAAGCAAAAGAAAGAACAAACATTCCTCGACTGGAGAGCAATCAAGGCACCAATCTGAGAATTAATTAGAATGTATTTGTTTTTGATGACAGTAATTAAAGCGCTGAACAGGCAGTCCTGGGCTAGAAGAAGGTGTTTATTTATGAACACTGTACTTAAACCAATCAGCGTCCTAACAAGATTTAACAAACAAATCTTGATTACATTCTGACTTCGGGAAAATGTACAAAGTAATGCATCACATTTTCTCTCAGTGAATGTACTAATTAGGCCTATTCTCTCTCCGAAAAATTGTCGCACTCTGCGTTCGAACACACAAAGGAGGAAGGGCTGAGTTCCATTAACTTGTCATGATTTGTCAAATGCCTTTGACAACGATGAAGTTAAAGCAGTATTTTAAAATGTGGGTGGGAGCCTTGCAATGCTCCTGGTTATCTATGGATTGAGTATAATCCAAGATGACTCACTATATGACCAATATGACCTAACCTCCTCCTCATCTTAGCTCTGTCTCAGCTATTGCTCATCGATGGTTCTATGATCTTGTTCCTCTCTCCATCAGAACTGGTGTCTGAGTGACAGTTCACCTCACAACACCCTGAAAGACTTCTATGCAAGGGATTGCATCATGGTAAAGATGTCATGTATCTAAATGGAAGTATATACAGTACATTTGAGGCTTTATATAATACTTCAAGGCTTTATAAGGTACAATATGAGGTCAAAAACGTATCATAACTGTGGGCCTGATTAGCTGTGTGAAGCAGTTTTGTCTAAATGTGCCACTAGCCCTGGGGCAAGTTGAGCCACATATATGAGCTCAAGTGGTATTTTTTTTAACATTACAGAGCAGAGCTCATTATGCCACTCAAAAATATTCCAAAAACACAAAGCAAACGCAGGGGTTCAGAACAAGGGCAAAACTTTTTACCCCATAGGCTCAACTTATCCCATCCTTATGCTCAACTTACCTCTCCCCTGGGGCAGGATGTGCCAAAAGACCAACTTTTCTTAATTGGTCAAACTTCTAAAACTACATTAGCCACAGAAAATATTTGTATTTCCATGGATGCCAAACAACCTTAAGTATACATAGCATCCTCCTGGTTACTGCTTGTCTAATCATTCTCTGTCTGTATGAGTGTGTACGTGGCTGAATATGTCTACCTGAGTGTGCGGGTCCTGTTCAGCTCGGCAGTGTGAGTGTGTGGTTGTCTGTCTGTCCGTCTTTCTTTTCTCTTTCTCAGACACAGATGCAGTATTCCTACCAGCCAGTGGACGCGGGTGCTGCCCCAGCTCATACGGTCATCAGTGATGGCCAGAGTGTGTGTCTGTCTGTCTGTCCTTTCTCTTTCTCAGACACAGATGCAGTATTCCTACCAGGCAGTGGACGCGGGTGCTGCCCTTCCTCCTACGGTCGTTAGTGCTGGCCTTTGTCCCATCTCCGATGCTGTTTCTACCTGGCTGTAAATTGCGAGCGCTGCCCTTATTACTGCGGACATCATCGCCAACCGTGCCCCCATCTCTCAGCCTCTTTCA
>OMLI01005708.1:7943-19949 GCA_900302605.1 Rondeletia loricata
AGCGCGGCCGGGCCGAGCTGACGGTGTTCGAGCGTCCCAGGCTGTGGGCCACAGCAGCCTCGAAGGTCAACATCTCCATGGGACCGGTGGGGTCTGGGCTGTGGTCGTCCTCTTGTGAGGCCAGGAATGGCTCTGAGGGATAGCGTCGAGGTGGGGACGGATGCCGGCTAGCCTCGCTCCGTCTCTCGCCTGTTACCCCCTCTTGACTCTCCCATGTGGACTTACCCCGCCTCAGGGTCTCTGGGCTACCTTGTTCATCCTCATCTTCGCCGACGGAGGGGTCCGTGCGACACACAAGTGGGGAGTAGGAGATGTGAGGGCGAGAGCGCGTCGGGGTCTGTGATAAAGGCTGTCGGCCGCTGGGGGTACTGGACTCTGAGGTGGAGGGCACTGGACTTTCTGAGCTGTTGCCCTGGAGACAGGAATAAAGATAAAAAAAGGAATAAAAACGTATTTGGTTGATTTAACTTGCTCTCAGGGTTTTATAGACAGAGAGATTGCCTATCAAAATTAGCAATTTTAGGGTTGAACTGAAATGAAAACTTCAGCTGGATTATGTAAGAGACAGAAGAGGATGGAGCCGTTTTCCCTACTCTTTTTCCCCAACCAGTCTATATTCCACCCCTCGATTGTGTTTTTTTTACAATATCAGTTGTTTTATTTTTTGTTAATGTAGTGGTTTGTGTGGGGTCAACATTTTTCCTACTGCTGGCAGCATGGTGCAAACATTTTCTATGGCTTCACGCTGCATACTCAGTTGTTTTCTTTTTATTCTTTTTTTTTAGCTTATAGTTTTGGTATTTTTTGCCTTTATTAGAGAGTTGACCATGGAGAAAGACAGTCGTGTAAAAAAAGACTAAATTTTACTTGCCCAGAATGCACTGGAAAGAATACCCTGGTCATGGGCTCCCAGGAATCACCTACTGTATGGTGGCCCATGGAGGCGGACAGTAGTTGCATTCACGCGTGAATATTTGACAACCCAGTGAATACAATGTGAACAAGGTGAAATGCAAAAAAGGATACTCCTATTTATCGGGGGCATTTTTTGCTCCCTCGACAGGCATTTTGTGAACTTTCAAGTGCACCTTTGCCCTGAGCCCCCGTTAATTTCAGACCCTGCTGTGTTGTTGTCCTGAATCAATTAGTCATAATAGCTGCATATGTATGACCTACCTGTTTATCTTGGGGGTGTGCTCTCTCTATGCTGGAGCAGCGTGAGGGCTGCAAGCTCCTTTCTTCTGAGTTACAACGAGACGTGTCTGGAGAGAGGAGGTGACAGCGTTCCTTGGACCGGCCACGCTCCCTGTCCCTGTCCCCCTGCTGCCAGTGCTCAGACCGAGAAACTAGAGGACGGACATCCAGGAGAGGAGCCCACACAAAAAGATAAGATTAAATGAAGAAGGGATGGATAAAGAGACGGTGATGACATACACAACACTGTTCCGTCATTCAAAATATGAGTCTAGTGCTGAACAGTGAATAGCAAAGTCATAGGTGGCTAAATAGAGCATAATACACGTGTGCACAACCTGATGTGATAGTGAGGGGTTAATAAGACTAACCAGCAGCCTTGTAGCTCTTGTGACGAGGTCGATACACTCGCTCAGGACTTTTTTCCTCCTGCCATAGACCATTCACCCGCTGATCCGCAACAGTGGATTCAGAACGCTTCATGGAGCCACTTGCAACCTCTGTCTGCTTACACGTGAATACACACACGCACACGCACACGCACACACACACACGCACACACACACACACACACACACACACACACACACACACAAGCACATGGCACATGCGCAGAGAATACATTAAGCATATTCTAATTACTTTCAAAGGACTTGATTAAGACATTGGTGGACCAATGCAGAGGTTTTTCCATGCTCTTTGGTGAATGCAAAATACATCCTAATAGATTGTTGAGGTTTGGTTTCTGGAGAGTGAAACTGATGAGAGAGGTCACGGTAAGCAGATGAGGTATCAGCATCCCAGGATTGTACACCATTCTGAGTGACTAACAATTCATTGAGCCAGTCAGACACCCAAAGTGGCAAAAGACAAATACACTAAAACCCTGTTCATTGGAAAGTCAAGCGTATTGCTTCATCTTGGTCATCTTGTCCTAGGCACTTTGGCATAAGAGCCCATGCAGCCAATGAAGTCCAGATCCAGCACAGATGCTTAGTCATGGAAGATGTATGTTCAGAGGGCTGTACCTGTGACTCTACAGCCAGACGGGGCATGGAAGAGGCCCGCACACACAGGCCCCTCCCTAGCGGGGGCTCCAGTGGGGATCCAATCACCCTACTGCACCCCCCCACCTAGGTGAGTACAGAGACAGAGAGGAGGGCAAGGAGAGACAGAGCACGAATCAGGCTGGTCCATACCAGGACTGCCTCTATACGGAGTTCCAATGCGGGAAAGAGGAGGGCAGAAAAGCCATTTCATCACTGGGTCATCTATCATAGCCATCACCATTGCCATCATCATTGCCATCGCCATCCAATCAGAAGCCATTCCAGCCAAAAACGGACAGAGTAACAACTAGCAACAACAGAGAAACTGACTCCAAGGAGAAATAGTCAGAAACAGTATGAGATTGCATAAGAGGAGCAAAGAGTGGGAGAGACTGAAGAAGAAGAGCAAGACTAGACAACAGCATAAGCAAAACAGTTTACAGGGAAAGACGGAATCAATATTTCAGTTCGGAAGTACATACAGTATAGTCATGCATGTTCAGATCTTGATGCACCAATAGGTACACAAACAGAGCCAGACAACATAATCTAATGGCCAAACACATTCCTCTGCAGGAACAATTTACAAAGGAAGACAAACACTAATATGTGGGGATTTCGGATGAAACTTGTATAATTCCTCCAGAAAACACTGCAAACCAGTTAAACCAGACAGTAACACACAGCAAAACATCAACAATTAGGCAGTCTGCCTTTGCTATTCCAACTCCACAGGACTAAAACGTAATCACGGACAGGAGCACAGAGCGCTAGCGATAAGAAACGGACACTGAAAAGTCACATCAACGTCATCAGTTAAAACATATTTATACCTTTTGTGTGTTGCTAATGCTTACATTAATGTTCTGCTCTTGATTAATACATTGTATTGATGAAAATCTATGCTGTAAGGTGTGACTCTGTGATTAATGTTTGTATGCTGTTGTTGCTCCTCCTTCTTACCAGAGACTGGTGTTGACTAGGATCAATGTCTGAGGTCATGGGCTGTAAAAATAGCTCCTGGGGTGAGATGGGACTCAAAGCCACAAAACCTCCCCTGGTCCTATATTGGGACAGAGAAAATCAGTAAAAACACACATAAACAGACACACAAGCACACACACACCAGCGCACAGCACAGACTCACAGGGCGGAGCCAGCGCTGTGGGCCATCTTTGGGAGTGGTTGGGTGTTGGAAAGAATGTCCTCAGGGAGCGTAGAGGCATCCAGACGCTTGAACATCAAGTTACTCTTCTGAATAAAAGAGACAGAACACAATAAATCAAACAGAGGTCAGAGAGCTTCTTTCTGATTCACATTTCACTCTCGGGTTGCCCAGGTTACGAGTATGATTTCAGAAAACCGATCATAATGGCACGCTAAGCTGACCTGAGCTTCCAGTTGTTGCCTAAGCTTCTTGGCCTTGTTTTGTTTGAAGTAGTCCATTATCATCATCGAAGCATAGATCTTCCCAACTGTCATGTCGGTATCTGGGTGGGCAGACACACACACACACACACACACACACACACACACACACACACACACACACACACACACACACACACACACACACACTACATTAACTGTTAATGCTTGCTTCTGAGCTTGACATTGACTATTGCCTCTATAAGTAGAGCCAGACCTTTGTTGATAGGCACCAGTAGGTCCAGGGTCTTCTGGGGCAGATAAGGCCAAATGATACTGATCTCCTTTTGCAGTTCAGTATCCAGTGCAACACGGTCCTCACCACCTGTAACATTACATCCCCATACACCTCATATGCTGTAAATAGATTATACCATTTTACTGATGCCATAACACATGCATAATATACGCACAACATGCTCATCAATGAACCCTGACCTCTAGCTATTTTGATCTCCAAGGCTGTGCGGATGAGAGACATCAGAGTGGAGGTGAAGTGGACAGTCATGTCTTCATCCACAGGCATGTTCATCAACACCAACCTCTGAGAAAGAGCGAGACAGAAAGAGAAGAGGAGATATGGTTTACTTGATTGTTTTCATTAAGTCAAGTTTCTCCGTGAATAGGAAGAGATGATAGTATCTTCTGTACCTTATAGGCGATCTTGGCAGGACATTTCTTCCCCAGGCCCAGGGGTGGTGACATGTGGGTTAACATCTCATACATGGCAGTGTAGTGGATACGACCACTTCAGGGGTAACACGGATGATAAGTGAGGGGAAGAGCAGAAAGAGAAACAGAAGCAGAAGTTGAAGAGGTTAATGAAAGGTGGCATACTAACTCACGTCTAATCAAATCCACCACAGCTGAAGAGAAACAGGCTAGTGCCCTTTCAAAGGTCCAGTGCTTGACTAATGCCCTTTGAGAAACAATCCCTCTTGTTATCAAAATAATCAAACCATTTTACAGCATCCAATCTACTTCCCGAGGAAAATTACGTCAAATAAATCCAGATTTGAATGAATGCTCTGATTGGTCGACCATATTGTATAGTTGATGAGGTGCCACACTGTCTGTCTGATAGCCAGCGGCTGTGACAAAGAGAGAGAGGATAAAGACAAATGACAGATTGCCTCGGTGGCTGGCGAGAGCAAAGTAGGCTGGTGTAAAATGACAACAACACAGTTATTTGAAGTTTCTCACTTCTCTCCTTTAACTTAATATAAGAACGAACATGCATATACTTTTTTTTCATCAGACTATCAAAGTTAAGTGGATAAGATGGGCAAAAAGCGAGGGGCCTGGTCAGTGTGTGCAGGTGCACATGTAGACTGAGACAGTTTGGCTGGTACTTTCTATTTGGCATTTGACATGTGCCATTTAAAATATTTCATGATTTTCACATTAGACATTTATTTTTTTCCCTAAAAGAATTTACTTTAGCACTGATTGTACAGTAAATGTTGGATGCTCCTACTTTGGACATGATGACCAATAAAAATAGGTGCTAATTGGCTGAGCATAGAGCAAGGGGCACTAAAACAGAACAACATCAAACAAATTAGATGAACATTCAAAAACTGGAGGGAAAAAAAGACACTTACAAACCCATAGCAAGCTTTTCCTGACTGAACTGAACTAATTGCACTGGATTGTTAAGGTATTTGCATTTCACACACACAGACTGCCCTCTGCTGGATAGAGTTAGAACATGCATTAACAATGTTGATCAGCCCTGCTGAGAATAAAAAGGGAAAATGTGAATAAGCAGTGTGAATAATAACAGGCCTCACCATGCTGCACGGTCATACTCTCCCCAGATGCGGACAAACTCGTCCAGGTGATGGGGACCCAGGATTGAGGAGTCTCGTGTCAGGTACTCAAAGTTATCCATAATCACAGCCACGAATAGATTAAGCATCTAGAGAATGACATAAAGAGGGCCACACATTTTGAGATGAAAAGCTGTGTGCAAGACAAGGCAAATGGGCAAAGATATGAGCTATCAAAAGGAAAATGTATAGAGCCCTGACCAGAAATGAGCTGAAGAAGATGAATGAGACGAAGTAGCAGTAAGCAAAGTCAGTTCCACAGCCTCCCTCATGGTCTGGGGACATTGTGAGGGGGGCTATGGAGGGGTCTGGCTCACACTCCTGACCCCCCAGACATGAAAGCATAATCTCCTGCCAGGACTCCCCTGTTGCACTCCTGGTGGTTTAAACATGAAACACAAACAGCTACTTGATATGCCGATCAAATGAAGATCAACCTCACAAACAACTAGCATGGTAAGAGTGACAATACATTTAAATATGTCCACATAACTTCATGTGTTGTATATTTTCCAATTTTGATAAGCCCACCTGAAGAGTAGCATCAGTGCACCGAAAAAGGTCTTAAAATTGTTGTGCTGATTGATGTGACTCTCATCATTCAGCTTGATGTTTCCAAACACCTGCAGAAAGTGGGTTGCTTCAGTAGGATTAAACGAATGTCACTAACTCTGAATTCTCTCATATTATGGAAGGGAGCTTAATGTCATTATTAGTAATAATACCTGCATTCCAATAATGGCATATATGAAGAAAAGCATAGCGATGAGAAGACAGACATAAGGAAGAGCCTGTTGGGGGAAGAGACAGTATGTACAGTTGATTACTACTTGTCATAAAGAGTTGTTTTATTGTGACATCTGAAAAATCCATCATCTATTTGTGAGGAATTGAAAATGGTAAGAAAAGGAAGCAGGTTAGAAAACGTCTGACCTTGAAAGATTGTACAAAGGTCCATAGTAGAATACGAATGGTGTAACCCTGTCTCAGCAGCTTGATCAATCTGGCTGCTCGAAAGAGCTTCAGGAAACTCATGTTGATGGTGTTCACTGACTGGGATAGACACACAAATGAGAAGAGAGACAAGAGAGAGAGGGTGACAGACAGAAGGGAGAGACAGGATATAAAACACAGATGGAGAAATTCATCACAAAATGACTGAAGCTGTGAACTGACTGAACTGAAAAAACTTGTAAAGAAAGAATGGTGCATATAAAGCTGACTATTTTGAGTTGGGTTTTTTTAGGTCTCAACCGTGTGAAAAAATTATAGTGTTATAGCAAAAGAGCCATGGCAGTATTTTACCTGTAAATCCACAATTATCTCAGTGATGCTGCCAAGTACAGTGATGAAATCAAAAATATTCCAAGTATCTCGAAAGTAGTTCTGCGGGGAAGCAAATGAATGAAGTCATTATACCACCCATAAACAAATGTATCTTCAGTGGAACCGGATTTGATCTGAATCGCTCCTATGTCTTTGATTCCTTTTGTTTAAACTTTTTATTTTATTTTAATACTCACCACAAATCCAAAAGCCATGATCTTGAGTATGCACTCCATGGAGAAGAGTACAGTGAAGGCGGTATTAAGGTGTTTCAGGACCGTATCATAGGCTGCTGGGGCTGAGTGGTACTGAAAGCAAACAACAGAAAGGACTACACAGTCAATTTGAAATGTAATCTCTAACTCTAATATTGATCAATTCCATTTTATTGGTTGTATTTTACTAAACTAGACAAGACTGTATGTAGAGTACTTTACCTTCATCATGAGAACCACAGTGTTGAGGGCGATCATGACCAGCACAGTGTATTCAAAAGAGGGCGACGCAACAAAATGCCAGAGTCTGTACTGGAAGGTTTGTCTGTTCTGGGGCATATAGCGGGTCATAGGCTTGGCACTCATGGCAAAGTCAATGCAAGCCCTCTGATGGAGAGAGGATTAATAGAACATACATTCAGAGCTGAAGTCCTTGAGATGTGTGTGGTTCAAATGGAATAATTTGAGTGGAAATGATGTCAATCCTAGTCACAGCTTTTGTCCTCATTAGTTTATATGAATACGTATGCGCGCGCGTGTGTGTGTGTGTGTGTGTGTGTGTGTGTGTGTGTGTGTGTGTATGTGTGTGTGCGTGTGTGTACATGTCAATGCTCCACACCTCGTTCTTCTCCAGACTGCACTCCTGGATCATCTTGTCACCCTGTTCCTGGAAGGTGATGATGATAAGAGCCACAAAGATGTTGACGAAGAAGAACGGGAAGACCACAAAGTAGACCACATAGAAAATGGACATCTCCATCCGGTTCCCTCGGCTTGGACCCATGTTCTCCTCTGTAACATCAGTAGAGTGCTGGAGGACCCTGGCAGGAGGAAAGAGGGGAGGAAGGACAGAAAAGATGAGAGGAGGCATGGAGTGAGAAAGAATCCTGTTTCCTTTTCCTAAGACACCATGATTGCGTCCCGGTGGCTAGAATTTGTTCATTTTGCGCAAAGCATTTCACAGTGGATTGCTTTACCAAGTACACAGAGTATGCAATGGGCTTCACTGCCTTTCTCTTTCCATGTTTGTTATGGTCCAACCTGCCCACTTTTGAACAGTCCCTCCCAGTGTTATGTCCCGCCCCAACGTCCCATTTAAACCGGACTCTCTGAGCTATCTGGATTGCTCTTTGGAGTAAAAGTACACTCACTGAGGCCATCCCTCTCCAGTGGAGACGGTGAAAAGTGTGAGAAGGGCCCAGCAGACGTTGTCGTAGTGGAACTCATGTCTCTTCCACTCCCTCCTCTTCACCTCCTTTTTGTCTCTGCTGTAGTCAATGTAGTAACCTCTGTAGGGAAAATAATAGGTCATTGTTTCCCTCAATTCACAGTTTTTACTTTAAGATATTAAAGCTTTACTGCCAGTAGGGTGGTCGTAAAACTCTATGTTAACATGCAATTTGTGCATTTTGGGCGAAGATGTATGAGAGCATATTTTGAGTATATATTTATTCCAATCGTTGTATCCTGTAGGCACTGAGAAGCATGGATTGTGTGAGCGGTTCAGACAGCCACTCACTGGCATTCTTTCTCCGTATTCATGGAGCCATCAGTGCAATAGAAGAACTTCCCCTTAAAGAGCTGCACCGCAATGACAGCGAATATGAACATGAAGAGCTGGTATACAATGAGGATGTTCAAGACGTTCTTCAGAGATGTGACCACACAGTCAAAAACAGCCTGCGCAGAAGGAAGAGAGGGAGGGTGGCAAAGCAAGGACAATCTGTCAGAGATCTGTGAAATAACACAGAAAACCGAGACTGGAGAGAGTTTGTGGATGTTCACGGTACCTTGAGCTTAGGAAGTCTCTTGATGGTTTTAAGAGGCCGCAGGACTCTCAAAACTCGGAGGGACTTTATTGTCTTGATGTCTCGGCCTTTGTTGTTCCTGTTGACATTGATTCACAGTATGTAGGAATATATATGTATGCTCACAAATTGATACACAAGGACACATGCATGGACGCATAAAAAACCCCCAATAAAAGCAAAACACCCACATAAGTACACATCAAAAACACACATTTCAAACTGAACAAAACAGAACAAGGCATGGGATGTTAGAATTTGGTAGGAGTCCAAATAAAGGATTAGCATCTAACCAATCAACAAAAAGCAAAAGCACATCGAATAAAACGAAGGGATATTGAGAAACATGAAAAGCAAAGAAATAAACGAGAGCCTTATGGGAGAAGTGTGTGTGTGAAATGTCGGCTTTACCCCATCACATTCCTGGTAGCCCCAACAGTGATAAAATCCACAGGAACAACAGAGAAATTGAGGCATAAAGAGAGATACACCGTGAGCAAAGCTCAGAGGAGCACAGCTATATTCACAACAGATAAATTAACACACAGTCTTCTACAGTACAAGAAAAGGCAAAAGTACAAAAGACAACAAGGGGAATCTAGAGATTTCAAAGGCTTTCTAACATCAGTCATGACCATAGTTCATCCATGCTAAGTCAAATTTAGTAAACTAGTAAATCTAGATAAAAATCCATCTTTTCCACCTCTGTGGGTTTGTGGTGCACAGCTGAATCTGAGTTACATATTCCACAGGACCATGCATCACTCCACATTTAGAGTCTGAACTGCCCCTTTGTCAATGAAATAGACTGGGTTTGCTGCAAAACAGTGTCTTTGAGGGAAGGTCGTTTATAACACGCTGTATGCTCAGAGATGATTTGCTGCAGTGACTCAAAGAGTCATTAGTCATCACCAGGCAGCACTATATTGTGACTCACGTTAGAGCGAAGGCGATCAGAGCTCCCACCACCACAATGAAGTCCAGGATGTTCCACAGGTCTCGGAAATAGGAGCCATCGTGTAGAATGAGACCCTGGTCTATCATCTGGAGGACAAACATACACCCACACACACGCACACGCACACATTAAATACACACTGCGGCCAAAACCTCACGGAGTAAATCTAAATAATTATTTTTAAAGGTGTTGTCACAGTGGAGAATTTTTTTTTCCTCAGTTTCTCACCTTAATGATCATTTCAAAGGTGAACACTCCAGTGAAGACATAATCAAAATAACGGAGGACCTGGGTAATTCAAAAACACACAAACATTTTTTTTAAACTTCAGCAACACCCTGGTACACTCTCCCACAGTTACACACACTCACACCTAGTAGCTGCCCAGTAAAACAGTAGTATAGCTTCATTGGAGCAGTTGCGAGTTAGGTTGCCTTGTTCCCATCCAGTCTGAGGAAATGACCCTGTAACCCTCTGGCTAGCACGCTTCTCAAACCTTAAGGATACCACTGTTTCTAAGTACACCAGTTCCTTATACATCCAACTTTATATCCTGAGAGAAATTACATAAACTTCAAGAGTGTATGTATTATTTTGATCTCACCTTGTTTCTGTCTGAATTGGCACAAACAGGGTCCTCAGCGGCCAGTGCAATGCTACTGGCCACGATCACGAGGAGGATGGTCATCTCAAAGTAGCGCAGAGTAACCACATAGTGGCAGATCCTTCTGATTCTGTGGATCAATAAAGGGAAAGATGTCAACTGTTGGTTGATGACAGAGAGCTGGGTGGCTGCAGTGTATGCATACGCAAAGAGCACAACAGGGTGAATCCTTTTTCAAGACAAAGGATTTAAAATGTAAAGAATAAGTGAACAATGCAATGCATCAGGTAATCGGTGACCCAGTGAGTTAAGGTTTTTTCTATGTCTTACGGGTTGGAGGCCTTGAAAATGAACATGCTGTCTGGAACTACAGGTTTGGGAGGAATGGGTGCTTCCTCCTCCTCTGTCTCCTCCTCTTTCTCTTTCCGCTCAGACTGGAAAGCCTCCAACTCTTTGCTGTTCACTAATACCCAGACAGAGGAGTGAGAAAAAAAAGAAACAAGACTTTTAGCCCTACTTGGCTGGAAATTACAAACAGAATAATAAAAAGAACCATGTGAATCATCACCATAATTGATTAATCAGGAAAGACTAGAAGTGTGAACACCCACACTCAGTGATACAGTGATACTGACTCTGAATCCCACTGTACGATGCAGCAGAGAAGGAAATGAGAGAGAGAGACTGCAGTGAAAAGTCCCAGTCCTACCTGTCATGGGGGAAAGCTCCAGCAGAGGCTGTGCAGCCATTTCAATGACCACGCTTCCCTCCGGGTTGGACTTGTCACAGTCCAGAGAGGCTGGGTGGTTCTCAGAGTCAATGACCCCCACAGTGAACTCTGTGGCCTCTAAGGCAGGCTCCACTGGGATGTTTTGGCACAGGGGCTCATACTGGTCAGTCTGCCCGCCCTCACCCTGCTCTGCCCAGGTACAGTCCAGCAGGGAAGGGGGTAGAGATCCAGGGAGCTGGGCACACTGGGGAGGCTCAGGAATGTCCGCACCAGGTACACTGACTCTGAAATGGGAACGAGAATATGATTCAGCTCAAATCAATGCCACAATATATTTGTGACGACATGGAAATCTCTTCAGTGGAGAGAACTGTGCTCAAGCAACCACAGGAAGAGGTGCTACCTTAAATTAAATTGCATAGAAGGATTACGGGGTGCAATTCTCTCTCAGTGAAAACAATTCCAAACATTAAGAGTTACATATATTATTTAAAACATGAAGTTTCAGTCCAAAAGGACCTTTATCAGATAATTATATAAGAAGAAAAGGGTTGTACAAATATCCTAAGGCTCATCAGATCATCTTTTCACTGAGCGTTGCACCTCATAATCTCTCTTTGGAAATCTCCTCAGAGAGTAAAACATGCGTACAGCCTTACCTGCTATGATCCTCTACAACCTCCACATATGGGTTGACAATGCGCGTTCCACAATCATCTTGGACCGACCCTCCAGCTACCTCTTCTTTCTCTTCCCTCTCATCCAGTATCTTCCTCTCCTGGCTGAGCGATCGTCTGGCTCTTGTCACCTCTGGTGACTGGGTGCAGTCCAGACCCTTGGCCTCAATACGAGCCTCGCGGTG